>CAJUXJ010000099.1:0-43323 GCA_910589775.1 Avena eriantha
TTGCATGTGTGTTATTTTCATGAACCACATATGGATCAACCAGAGTCATTTCATGTGTGTTCGTTTCCTAACCCAACACTAGAGTCATTTCATGTGTGTTATTTTGACAAACCACGTATGGATCCACCAGAGTCATTGCAGTCTGTTCTTTTCATAAACCCAAATGGATCCATTAGAGTCATTACATGTTTGCCTTTTTAATGAACCACATATGGATCCACCAGAGTCATTGTATGTGTGTTCTTTTCATGAACCACATATGGATCCACCAGGAGTCATTGCATTTCTGTTCTTTTCATGAACCACATATGGATCCACCAGAGTCATTGCATGTGTGTTCTTTTCATGAACCACATATGGATCCACCAGAGTCATTGCAGGTATGTTCTTTTCACAAACCACATATGGATCCATCAGATCATTGCATGTCTGTTCTGTTCAGGAGCCACATATGGATCCACAAGAGTCATTGCATGTATGTTCTTTTCATCAACCTCGTATGGATCCACTAGAGTCATTGCATGTGTGTTCTTTTCACAAACCACATATGGATCCACTAGAGTCATTGGCCTGTCTGTTCATTTCATGAACCACATGGATCCACCAGTGTCATTGCATGTGTGTTATTTTCATGAACCATATATTTATCCACTAGAGTCATTGCATGCCTGTTCTTTATATGAACCACATATGGATCCACTAGAGTCATTGTATGTCTGTTCTTTTCATGAATCACATATGGTTCCACCAGATTCATTGAATGTGTGTTCTTTTCATGAACCACACATGGATCCACCAGAGTCATTGCATGTGTGTTCTTTTCATGAACCACATATGGATTCACCAGAGTCATTACATGTGTGTTCTTTTCATGAACCACATGTGGATCCACCAGAGTCATTGCATGTATGTTCTTTTCATGAACCACATATGGATTCACCCGAGTCATTGCATATGTGTTCTTTTCATGAACCACATATGGATCCACCAGGGTCATTGCATGTATGTTCTTTTCAGAAACCACATATGGATCCATTAGAGCCATTGCATGTATGTTCTTTTCACGAACCACATATGGATCCATGAGAGTCATGCATGTGTGTTATTTTCATGAACCACATGGATCCACCAGTGTCATTGCATGTGTGTTCTTTTCATGAACCACATATGGATCCACTAGAGTCATTGCATGTATGTTCTTTATATGAACCACATATGGATCAACCAGAGTCATTGTATGTCTGTTCTTTTCATGAATCACATATGGATCCACCAGATTCATTGAATTTGTGTTCTTTTCATGAACCACACATGGATCCACCAGAGTCATTGCATGTGTGTTCTTTTCATGAACCACATATGGATTCACCAGAGTCATTGCATGTGTGTTCTTTTCATGAACCACATGTGGATCCACCAGAGTCATTGCATGTTTGTTCTTTTCATCAACCACGTATGGATCCACTAGACTCATTGCATGTGTGTTCTTTTCACAAACCACATATGGAACCACTAGAGTCATTGCATCTCTGTTCTATTCATCAACCACGTATGGATCCACTAGAGTCATTGCATGTATGTTCTTTTCGCAAACCACATATGGATCCACTAGAGTCATGCATGTAAGTTATTTCATGAACCACATGGATCCACCAGTGTCATTGCATGTGTGTTCTTTTCATGAACCACATATGGATCCACCAGAGTCATTGCATGTCTGTTCTTTTCACAAACCACATATGGACCAATCAGAGTCATTGCATGTATGTTCTTTTCATTAACCACATATGGATCCACCAGAGTCATTTCATGCGTGTTATTTTCCTAAACCAGCACTAGAGTCATTACATGTGTGTTCTTTTTACAAACCACATAAGGATCTACCAGAGTCATTGCATGTGTGTTCTTTTCATGAACCACATGGATCCACCATTGTCATTTCATGTAGGTTCTTTTCATGAATCACATATGGATCCACCAGAGTCATTGCATGTGTGTTCTTTTCATGAACTACATATGGATCCACCAGAGTCATTACATGTATGTTCTTTTCACCAACCATGTATGGAACCACCGGAGTCATTGCATGTGTGTTATTTTCATGAACCACATATGGATCAACCAGAGTCATTTCATGTGTGTTCGTTTCCTAAACCAGCACTAGAGTCATTTCATGTGTGTTATTTGACAAACCACGTATGGATCCACAAGAGTCATTGCATGTCTGTTCTTTTCATAAACCACAAATGGATCCATTAGAGTCATTGCATGTTTGCCTTTTAATGAACCACATATGGATCCACCAGGGTCATTGTATGTGTGTTCTTTTCATGAACCACACATGGATCACCAGAGTCATTGTATGTGTGTTCTTTTCATGAACAACATATGGATCCACCAGAGTCATTGCATTTCTGTTCTTTTCATGAACCGCATATGGATCCACCAGAGTCATTGCATGTGTGTTCTTTTCATGAACCGCATATGGATCCACCAGAGTCATTGCATGTATGTTCTTTTCACAAACCACATATGGATCCATCAGAGTCATTGCATGTATGTTCTTTTCACGAACCACATATGGATCCACCAGAGTCATTGCATGTCTGTTCTTTTCATCAACCACGTATGGATCCACTAGAGTCATTTCATGTGTCTTCTTTTCACAAACCACATATGGATCCACTAGAGTCATGCATGTGTATTATTTTCATGAACCACATGGATCCACCAGTGTCATTGCATGTGTGTTATTTTCATGAACCATATATGGATCCACTAGAGTCATTGCATGCCTGTTCTTTATATGAACCACATATGGATCCAGTAGAGTCATTGTATGTCTGTTCTTTTCATGAATCACATATGGTTCCACCAGATTCATTGAATGTGTGTTCTTTTCATGAACCACACATGGATCCACCAGAGTCATTGCATGTGTGTTCTTTTCATGAACCACATATGGATTCACCAGAGTCATTACATGTGTGTTCTTTTCATGAACCACATGTGGATCCACCAGAGTCATTGCATGTATGTTCTTTTCATGAACCACATATGGATTCACCCGAGTCATTGCATATGTGTTCTTTTCATGAACCACATATGGATCCACCAGAGTCATTGCATGTATGTTCTTTTCAGAAACCACATATGGATCCATTAGAGCCATTTCATGTATGTTCTTTTCACGAACCACATATGGATCCACGAGAGTCATGCATGTGTGTTATTTTCATGAACCACATGGATCCACCAGTGTCATTGCATGTGTGTTCTTTTCATGAACCACATATGGATCCACTAGAGTCATTGCATGTATGTTCTTTATATGAACCACATATGGATCAACCAGAGTCATTGTATGTCTGTTCTTTTCATGAATCACATATGGATCCACCAGATTCATTGAATGTGTGTTCTTTTCATGAACCACACATGGATCCACCAGAGTCATTGCATGTGTGTTCTTTTCATGAACCACATATGGATTCACCAGAGTCATTGCATGTGTGTTCTTTTCATGAACCACATGTGGATCCACCAGAGTCATTGCATGTTTGTTCTTTTCATCAACCACGTATGGATCCACTAGACTCATTGCATGTGTGTTCTTTTCACAAACCACATATGGAACCACTAGAGTCATTGCATCTCTGTTCTATTCATCAACCACGTATGGATCCACTAGAGTCATTGCATATATGTTCTTTTCGCAAACCACATATGGATCCACTAGAGTCATGCATGTAAGTTATTTTCATGAACCACATGGATCCACCAGTGTCATTGCATGTGTGTTCTTTTCATGAACCACATGTGGATCCACCAGAGTCATTGCATGTCTGTTCTTTTCACAAACCACATATGGATCCACTAGACTCATTGCATGTGTGTTCTTTTCACAAACCACATATGGAACCACTAGAGTCATTGCATCTCTGTTCTATTCATCAACCACGTATGGATCCACTAGAGTCATTGCATGTATGTTCTTTTCGCAAACCACATATGGATCCACTAGAGTCATGCATGTAAGTTATTTTCATGAACCACATGGATCCACCAGTGTCATTGCATGTGTGTTCTTTTCATGAACCACATATGGATCCACCAGAGTCATTGCATGTCTGTTCTTTTCACAAACCACATATGGATCCACTAGAGTCATGCATGTAAGTTATTTTCATGAACCACATGGATCCACCAGTGTCATTGCATGTGTGTTCTTTTCATGAACCACATATGTATCCACCAGAGTCATTTCATGCGTGTTATTTTCCTAAACCAGCACTAGAGTCATTACATGTGTGTTCTTTTTACAAACCACATATGGATCTACCAGAGTCATTGCATGTGTGTTCTTTTCATGAACCACATGGATCCACCATTGTCATTTCATGTAGATTCTTTTCATGAACCACATATGGATCCACCAGAGTCATTGCATGTGTGTTCTTTTCATGAACTACATATGGATCCACCAGAGTCATTACATGTATGTTCTTTTCACCAACCATGTATGGAACCACCAGAGTCATTGCATGTGTGTTATTTTCATGAACCACATATGGATCCACCAGAGTCATTTCATGTGTGTTATTTTCACAAACCACACCTAGATCCACCAGAGTCATTGCATGTGTGTTCTATTCAAGAACCACAATTGGATCCACCAGAGTCATTGCATGTGTGTTCTTTTCATGAACCACACATGGATCAACTAGAGTTATTGCATGTGTGTTCTTTTCATGGATCATTGCATGTGTGTTCTTTTCACAAACCACATATGGATCCACTAGAGTCATGCATGTGTGTTATTTTCATGAACCACATGGATCCACTAGTGTAATTGCATGTGTGATCTTTTCATGAACCACATATGGATCCACTAGAATCATTGCATGTCTGATCTTTGAAAAACCACATATGGATCCACCAAAGTCATTGCATGTCTGTTCTTTTGACAAACCACATATGCATCCACCAGAGTCATTGCATGTATGTTCTTTTCATGAACCACATATGGATCCACTAGAGCTATTATATGTCTGTTCTTTTCACAAAACACATATCGATCCACCAGAGTCATTGCATTTCTGTTCTTTTCATGAACCACATATGGATTCACCAGAGTCATTGCATGTGTGTTCTTTTCATGAACCACATGTGGATCCACCAGAGTCATTGCATGTATGTTCTTTTCACAAACCACATATGGATCCATCAGATCATTGCATGTCTGTTCTGTTCAGGAGCCACATATGGATCCACCAGAGTCATTGCATGTATGTTCTTTTCAGAAACCACATATGGATCCATTAGAGCCATTGCATGTATGTTCTTTTCACGAACCACATATTGATCCACGAGAGTCATGCATGTGTGTTATTTTCATGAACCACATGGATCCACCAGTGTCATTGCATGTGTGTTCTTTTCATGAACCACATATGGATCCACTAGAGTCATTGCATGTATGTTCTTTATATGAACCACATATGGATCAACCAGAGTCATTGTATGTCTGTTCTTTTCATGAATCACATATGGATCCACCAGATTCATTGAATTTGTGTTCTTTTCATGAACCACACATGGATCCACCAGAGTCATTGCATGTGTGTTCTTTTCATGAACCACATATGGATTCACCAGAGTCATTGCATGTGTGTTCTTTTCATGAACCACATGTGGATCCACCAGAGTCATTGCATGTTTGTTCTTTTCATCAACCACGTATGGATCCACTAGACTCATTGCATGTGTGTTCTTTTCACAAACCACATATGGAACCACTAGAGTCATTGCATCTCTGTTCTATTCATCAACCACGTATGGATCCACTAGAGTCATTGCATGTATGTTCTTTTCGCAAACCACATATGGATCCACTAGAGTCATGCATGTAAGTTATTTTCATGAACCACATGGATCCACCAGTGTCATTGCATGTGTGTTCTTTTCATGAACCACATATGGATCCACCAGAGTCATTGCATGTGTGTTCTTTTCACAAACCACATATGGATCAATCAGAGTCATTGCATGTATGTTCTTTTCATTAACCACATATGGATCCACCAGAGTCATTTCATGCGTGTTATTTTCCTAAACCAGCACTAGAGTCATTACATGTGTGTTCTTTTTACAAACCACATATGGATCTACCAGAGTCATTGCATGTGTGTTCTTTTCATGAACCACATGGATCCACCATTGTCATTTCATGTAGGTTCTTTTCATGAATCACATATGGATCCACCAGAGTCATTGCATGTGTGTTCTTTTCATGAACTACATATGGATCCACCAGAGTCATTACATGTATGTTCTTTTCACCGACCATGTATGGAACCACCAGAGTCATTGCATGTGTGTTATTTTCATGAACCACATATGGATCAACCAGAGTCATTTCATGTGTGTTCGTTTCCTAAACCAGCACTAGAGTCATTTCATGTGTGTTATTTTGACAAACCACGTATGGATCCACCAGAGTCATTGCATGTCTGTTCTTTTCATAAACCACAAATGGATCCATTAGAGTCATTACATGTTTGCCTTTTAATGAACCACATATGGATCCACCAGAGTCATTGTATGTGTGTTCTTTTCATGAACCACATATGGATCCACCAGAGTCATTGCATTTCTGTTCTTTTCATGAACCACATATGGATCCACCAGAGTCATTGCATGTGTGTTCTTTTCATGAACCGCATATGGATCCACCAGAGTCATTGCATGTATGTTCTTTTCACAAACCACATATGGATCCATCAGATCATTGCATGTCTGTTCTGTTCAGGAGCCACATATGGATCCACAAGAGTCATTGCATGTATGTTCTTTTCATCAACCTCGTATGGATCCACTAGAGTCATTGCATGTGTGTTCTTTTCACAAACCACATATGGATCCACTAGAGTCATTGCCTGTCTGTTCATTTCATGAACCACATGGATCCACCAGTGTCATTGCATGTGTGTTATTTTCATGAACCATATATTTATCCACTAGAGTCATTGCATGCCTGTTCTTTATATGAACCACATATGGATCCACTAGAGTCATTGTATGTCTGTTCTTTTCATGAATCACATATGGTTCCACCAGATTCATTGAATGTGTGTTCTTTTCATGAACCACACATGGATCCACCAGAGTCATTGCATGTGTGTTCTTTTCATGAACCACATATGGATTCACCAGAGTCATTACATGTGTGTTCTTTTCATGAACCACATGTGGATCCACCAGAGTCATTGCATGTATGTTCTTTTCATGAACCACATATGGATTCACCCGAGTCATTGCATATGTGTTCTTTTCATGAACCACATATGGATCCACCAGGGTCATTGCATGTATGTTCTTTTCAGAAACCACATATGGATCCATTAGAGCCATTGCATGTATGTTCTTTTCACGAACCACATATGGATCCATGAGAGTCATGCATGTGTGTTATTTTCATGAACCACATGGATCCACCAGTGTCATTGCATGTGTGTTCTTTTCATGAACCACATATGGATCCACTAGAGTCATTGCATGTATGTTCTTTATATGAACCACATATGGATCAACCAGAGTCATTGTATGTCTGTTCTTTTCATGAATCACATATGGATCCACCAGATTCATTGAATTTGTGTTCTTTTCATGAACCACACATGGATCCACCAGAGTCATTGCATGTGTGTTCTTTTCATGAACCACATATGGATTCACCAGAGTCATTGCATGTGTGTTCTTTTCATGAACCACATGTGGATCCACCAGAGTCATTGCATGTTTGTTCTTTTCATCAACCACGTATGGATCCACTAGACTCATTGCATGTGTGTTCTTTTCACAAACCACATATGGAACCACTAGAGTCATTGCATCTCTGTTCTATTCATCAACCACGTATGGATCCACTAGAGTCATTGCATGTATGTTCTTTTCGCAAACCACATATGGATCCACTAGAGTCATGCATGTAAGTTATTTTCATGAACCACATGGATCCACCAGTGTCATTGCATGTGTGTTCTTTTCATGAACCACATATGGATCCACCAGAGTCATTGCATGTCTGTTCTTTTCACAAACCACATATGGACCAATCAGAGTCATTGCATGTATGTTCTTTTCATTAACCACATATGGATCCACCAGAGTCATTTCATGCGTGTTATTTTCCTAAACCAGCACTAGAGTCATTACATGTGTGTTCTTTTACAAACCACATAAGGATCTACCAGAGTCATTGCATGTGTGTTCTTTTCATGAACCACATGGATCCACCATTGTCATTTCATGTAGGTTCTTTTCATGAATCACATATGGATCCACCAGAGTCATTGCATGTGTGTTCTTTTCATGAACTACATATGGATCCACCAGAGTCATTACATGTATGTTCTTTTCACCAACCATGTATGGAACCACCGGAGTCATTGCATGTGTGTTATTTTCATGAACCACATATGGATCAACCAGAGTCATTTCATGTGTGTTCGTTTCCTAAACCAGCACTAGAGTCATTTCATGTGTGTTATTTTAACAAACCACGTATGGATCCACAAGAGTCATTGCATGTCTGTTCTTTTCATAAACCACAAATGGATCCATTAGAGTCATTGCATGTTTGCCTTTTAATGAACCACATATGGATCCACCAGGGTCATTGTATGTGTGTTCTTTTCATGAACCACACATGGATCACCAGAGTCATTGTATGTGTGTTCTTTTCATGAACCACATATGGATCCACCAGAGTCATTGCATTTCTGTTCTTTTCATGAACCGCATATGGATCCACCAGAGTCATTGCATGTGTGTTCTTTTCATGAACCGCATATGGATCCACCAGAGTCATTGCATGTATGTTCTTTTCACAAACCACATATGGATCCACAAGAGTCATTGCATGTATGTTCTTTTCACGAACCACATATGGATCCACCAGAGTCATTGCATGTCTGTTCTTTTCATCAACCACGTATGGATCCACTAGAGTCATTTCATGTGTCTTCTTTTCACAAACCACATATGGATCCACTAGAGTCATGCATGTGTATTATTTTCATGAACCACATGGATCCACCAGTGTCATTGCATGTGTGTTATTTTCATGAACCATATATGGATCCACTAGAGTCATTGCATGCCTGTTCTTTATATGAACCACATATGGATCCAGTAGAGTCATTGTATGTCTGTTCTTTTCATGAATCACATATGGTTCCACCAGATTCATTGAATGTGTGTTCTTTTCATGAACCACACATGGATCCACCAGAGTCATTGCATGTGTGTTCTTTTCATGAACCACATATGGATTCACCAGAGTCATTACATGTGTGTTCTTTTCATGAACCACATGTGGATCCACCAGAGTCATTGCATGTATGTTCTTTTCATGAACCACATATGGATTCACCCGAGTCATTGCATATGTGTTCTTTTCATGAACCACATATGGATCCACCAGGGTCATTGCATGTATGTTCTTTTCAGAAACCACATATGGATCCATTAGAGCCATTGCATGTATGTTCTTTTCACGAACCACATATGGATCCATGAGAGTCATGCATGTGTGTTATTTTCATGAACCACATGGATCCACCAGTGTCATTGCATGTGTGTTCTTTTCATGAACCACATATGGATCCACTAGAGTCATTGCATGTATGTTCTTTATATGAACCACATATGGATCAACCAGAGTCATTGTATGTCTGTTCTTTTCATGAATCACATATGGATCCACCAGATTCATTGAATTTGTGTTCTTTTCATGAACCACACATGGATCCACCAGAGTCATTGCATGTGTGTTCTTTTCATGAACCACATATGGATTCACCAGAGTCATTGCATGTGTGTTCTTTTCATGAACCACATGTGGATCCACCAGAGTCATTGCATGTTTGTTCTTTTCATCAACCACGTATGGATCCACTAGACTCATTGCATGTGTGTTCTTTTCACAAACCACATATGGAACCACTAGAGTCATTGCATCTCTGTTCTATTCATCAACCACGTATGGATCCACTAGAGTCATTGCATGTATGTTGTTTTCGCAAACCACATATGGATCCACTAGAGTCATGCATGTAAGTTATTTTCATGAACCACATGGATCCACCAGTGTCATTGCATGTGTGTTCTTTTCATGAACCACATATGGATCCACCAGAGTCATTGCATGTCTGTTCTTTTCACAAACCACATATGGACCAATCAGAGTCATTGCATGTATGTTCTTTTCATTAACCACATATGGATCCACCAGAGTCATTTCATGTGTGTTATTTTCCTAAACCAGCACTAGAGTCATTACATGTGTGTTCTTTTTACAAACCACATAAGGATCTACCAGAGTCATTGCATGTGTGTTCTTTTCATGAACCACATGGATCCACCATTGTCATTTCATGTAGGTTCTTTTCATGAATCACATATGGATCCACCAGAGTCATTGCATGTGTGTTCTTTTCATGAACTACATATGGATCCACCAGAGTCATTACATGTATGTTCTTTTCACCAACCATGTATGGAACCACCGGAGTCATTGCATGTGTGTTATTTTCATGAACCACATATGGATCAACCAGAGTCATTTCATGTGTGTTCGTTTCCTAAACCAGCACTAGAGTCATTTCATGTGTGTTATTTTGACAAACCACGTATGGATCCACAAGAGTCATTGCATGTCTGTTCTTTTCATAAACCACAAATGGATCCATTAGAGTCATTGCATGTTTGCCTTTTAATGAACCACATATGGATCCACCAGGGTCATTGTATGTGTGTTCTTTTCATGAACCACACATGGATCACCAGAGTCATTGTATGTGTGTTCTTTTCATGAACCACATATGGATCCACCAGAGTCATTGCATTTCTGTTCTTTTCATGAACCGCATATGGATCCACCAGAGTCATTGCATGTGTGTTCTTTTCATGAACCGCATATGGATCCACCAGAGTCATTGCATGTATGTTCTTTTCACAAACCACATATGGATCCACAAGAGTCATTGCATGTATGTTCTTTTCACGAACCACATATGGATCCACCAGAGTCATTGCATGTCTGTTCTTTTCATCAACCACGTATGGATCCACTAGAGTCATTTCATGTGTCTTCTTTTCACAAACCACATATGGATCCACTAGAGTCATGCATGTGTATTATTTTCATGAACCACATGGATCCACCAGTGTCATTGCATGTGTGTTATTTTCATGAACCATATATGGATCCACTAGAGTCATTGCATGCCTGTTCTTTATATGAACCACATATGGATCCAGTAGAGTCATTGTATGTCTGTTCTTTTCATGAATCACATATGGTTCCACCAGATTCATTGAATGTGTGTTCTTTTCATGAACCACACATGGATCCACCAAAGTCATTGCATGTGTGTTCTTTTCATGAACCACATATGGATTCACCAGAGTCATTACATGTGTGTTCTTTTCATGAACCACATGTGGATCCACCAGAGTCATTGCATGTATGTTCTTTTCATGAACCACATATGGATTCACCCGAGTCATTGCATATGTGTTCTTTTCATGAACCACATATGGATCCACCAGAGTCATTGCATGTATGTTCTTTTCAGAAACCACATATGGATCCATTAGAGCCATTTCATGTATGTTCTTTTCACGAAGCACATATGGATCCACGAGAGTCATGCATGTGTGTTATTTTCATGAACCACATGGATCCACCAGTGTCATTGCATGTGTGTTCTTTTCATGAACCACATATGGATCCACTAGAGTCATTGCATGTATGTTCTTTATATGAACCACATATGGATCAACCAGAGTCATTGTATGTCTGTTCTTTTCATGAATCACATATGGATCCACCAGATTCATTGAATGTGTGTTCTTTTCATGAACCACACATGGATCCACCAGAGTCATTGCATGTGTGTTCTTTTCATGAACCACATATGGATTCACCAGAGTCATTGCATGTGTGTTCTTTTCATGAACCACATGTGGATCCACCAGAGTCATTGCATGTTTGTTCTTTTCATCAACCACGTATGGATCCACTAGACTCATTGCATGTGTGTTCTTTTCACAAACCACATATGGAACCACTAGAGTCATTGCATCTCTGTTCTATTCATCAACCACGTATGGATCCACTAGAGTCATTGCATGTATGTTCTTTTCGCAAACCACATATGGATCCACTAGAGTCATGCATGTAAGTTATTTTCATGAACCACATGGATCCACCAGTGTCATTGCATGTGTGTTCTTTTCATGAACCACATATGGATCCACCAGAGTCATTGCATGTCTGTTCTTTTCACAAACCACATATGGATCAATCAGAGTCATTGCATGTATGTTCTTTTCATTAACCACATATGGATCCACCAGAGTCATTTCATGCGTGTTATTTTCCTGAACCAGCACTAGAGTCATTACATGTGTGTTCTTTTTACAAACCACATATGGATCTACCAGAGTCATTGCATGTGTGTTCTTTTCATGAACCACATGGATCCACCATTGTCATTTCATGTAGGTTCTTTTCATGAATCACATATGGATCCACCAGAGTCATTGCATGTGTGTTCTTTTCATGAACTACATATGGATCCACCAGAGTCATTACATGTATGTTCTTTTCACCAACCATGTATGGAACCACCAGAGTCATTGCATGTGTGTTATTTTCATGAACCACATATGGATCAACCAGAGTCATTTCATGTGTGTTCGTTTCCTAAACCAGCACTAGAGTCATTTCATGTGTGTTATTTTGACAAACCACGTATGGATCCACCAGAGTCATTGCATGTCTGTTCTTTTCATAAACCACAAATGGATCCATTAGAGTCATTGCATGTTTGCCTTTTAATGAACCACATATGGATCCACCAGAGTCATTGTATGTGTGTTCTTTTCATGAACCACACATGGATCACCAGAGTCATTGTATGTGTGTTCTTTTCATGAACCACATATGGATCCACCAGAGTCATTGCATTTCTGTTCTTTTCATGAACCGCATATGGATCCACCAGAGTCATTGCATGTGTGTTCTTTTCATGAACCGCATATGGATCCACCAGAGTCATTGCATGTATGTTCTTTTCACAAACCACATATGGATCCATCAGAGTCATTGCATGTATGTTCTTTTCACGAACCACATATGGATCCACCAGAGTCCTTGCATGTCTGTTCTTTTCATCAACCACGTATGGATCCACTAGAGTCATTTCATGTGTCTTCTTTTCACAAACCACATATGGATCCACTAGAGTCATGCATGTGTATTATTTTCATGAACCACATGGATCCACCAGTGTCATTGCATGTGTGTTATTTTCATGAACCATATATGGATCCACTAGAGTCATTGCATGCATGTTCTTTATATGAACCACATATGGATCCAGTAGAGTCATTGTATGTCTGTTCTTTTCATGAATCACATATGGTTCCACCAGATTCATTGAATGTGTGTTCTTTTCATGAACCACACATGGATCCACCAGAGTCATTGCATGTGTGTTCTTTTCATGAACCACATATGGATTCACCAGAGTCATTACATGTGTGTTCTTTTCATGAACCACATGTGGATCCACCAGAGTCATTGCATGTATGTTCTTTTCATGAACCACATATGGATTCACCCGAGTCATTGCATATGTGTTCTTTTCATGAACCACATATGGATCCACCAGAGTCATTGCATGTATGTTCTTTTCAGAAACCACATATGGATCCATTAGAGCCATTTCATGTATGTTCTTTTCACGAACCACATATGGATCCACGAGAGTCATGCATGTGTGTTATTTTCATGAACCACATGGATCCACCAGTGTCATTGCATGTGTGTTCTTTTCATGAACCACATATGGATCCACTAGAGTCATTGCATGTATGTTCTTTATATGAACCACATATGGATCAACCAGAGTCATTGTATGTCTGTTCTTTTCATGAATCACATATGGATCCACCAGATTCATTGAATGTGTGTTCTTTTCATGAACCACACATGGATCCACCAGAGTCATTGCATGTGTGTTCTTTTCATGAACCACATATGGATTCACCAGAGTCATTGCATGTGTGTTCTTTTCATGAACCACATGTGGATCCACCAGAGTCATTGCATGTTTGTTCTTTTCATCAACCACGTATGGATCCACTAGACTCATTGCATGTGTGTTCTTTTCACAAACCACATATGGAACCACTAGAGTCATTGCATGTCTATTCTTTTCATCAACCACGTATGGATCCACTAGAGTCATTGCATGTATGTTCTTTTCGCAAACCACATATGGATCCACTAGAGTCATGCATGTAAGTTATTTTCATGAACCACATGGATCCACCAGTGTCATTGCATGTGTGTTCTTTTCATGAACCACATATGTATCCACCAGAGTCATTTCATGCGTGTTATTTTCCTAAACCAGCACTAGAGTCATTACATGTGTGTTCTTTTTACAAACCACATATGGATCTACCAGAGTCATTGCATGTGTGTTCTTTTCATGAACCACATGGATCCACCATTGTCATTTCATGTAGATTCTTTTCATGAACCACATATGGATCCACCAGAGTCATTGCATGTGTGTTCTTTTCATGAACTACATATGGATCCACCAGAGTCATTACATGTATGTTCTTTTCACCAACCATGTATGGAACCACCAGAGTCATTGCATGTGTGTTATTTTCATGAACCACATATGGATCCACCAGAGTCATTTCATGTGTGTTATTTTCACAAACCACACCTAGATCCACCAGAGTCATTGCATGTGTGTTCTATTCAAGAACCACAATTGGATCCACCAGAGTCATTGCATGTGTGTTCTTTTCATGAACCACACATGGATCAACTAGAGTTATTGCATGTGTGTTCTTTTCATGGATCATTGCATGTGTGTTCTTTTCACAAACCACATATGGATCCACTAGAGTCATGCATGTGTGTTATTTTCACGAACCACATGGATCCACTAGTGTAATTGCATGTGTGATCTTTTCATGAACCACATATGGATCCACTAGAATCATTGCATGTCTGATCTTTTGAAAAACCACATATGGATCCACCAAAGTCATTGCATGTCTGTTCTTTTGACAAACCACATATGCATCCACCAGAGTCATTGCATGTATGTTCTTTTCATGAACCACATATGGATCCACTAGCGCTATTATATGTCTGTTCTTTTCACAAAACACATATGGATCCACCAGAGTCATTGCATTTCTGTTCTTTTGATGAATCACATATGGATCCACCAGAGTCATTGCATGTGTGTTCTTTTCATGAATCACATATGGATCCACCAGAGTCATTGCATGTATGTTCTTTTCACAAACCACATATGGATCCATCAGATCATTGCATGTCTGTTCTGTTCAGGAGCCACATATGGATCCACAAGAGTCATTGCATGTATGTTCTTTTCATCAACCTCGTATGGATCCACTAGAGTCATTGCATGTGTGTTCTTTTCACAAACCACATATGGATCCACTAGAGTCATGCATGTGTGTTATTTTCATGAACCACGTGGATCCACCAGTGTCATTGCATGTGTGTTCTTTTCATGAACCACATATGGATCTACAAGAGTCATTGCATGTATGTTCTTTATATGAACCACATATGGATCCACCAAAGTCATTGCACGGCTATTCTTTTCACAAACCACATATGGATCCACCAGAGTCATTGAATGTGTGTTCTTTTCATGAACCACATATGTATCCACCAGAGTCATTGCATGTCTATTTTTTTCATGAACCACATATGGATCCACCAGAGTAATTGCATGTCTGTTCTTTATATGAACCACATATGGATCCATCAGAGTCATTGCATGTTAGTCCTTTTCATGAACCACATATGGATCCACCAGAGTCATTGTATGTGTGTTCTTTTCATGAACCACACATGGATCACCAAAGTCATTGTATGTGTGTTCTTTTCATGAACCACATATGGATCCACCAGAGTCATTGCATTTCTGTTCTTTTCATGAACCACATATCAATCCACCAGAGTCATTGCATGTCTGTTCTTTTCATCAACCACATATGGGTCCACCAGAGTCATTGCATGTCTGTTCTTTTCATGAACCACATATGAATCCACGAGAGTTATTGCATGTCTGTTTTTTTGACAAACCACATATGGATCCACCAGAGTCATTGCATGTCTGTTCTTTTTATGAACCACATATGGATTCACCAGAGTCATTGCATGTCTGTTCTTTTGAAAAACCACATATGGATCCACAAGAGTCATTGCATGTATGTTCTTTTGACAAACCACATATGCATCCACCAGAGTCATTGCATGTCTGTTCTTTTCATGAACCACATATGGATCCACTAGAGCCGTTATATGTCTGTTCTTTTCACAAAACACATATGGATCCACCAGAGTCATTGCATGTATGTTCTTTTCATGAATCACATATGGATCCACCAGAGTCATTGAATGTGTGTCCTTTTCGCAAACTACACATGGATCCACCAGAGTCCTTGCATGTATGTTCTTTTCATGAACCACATATGGATCCAATAGAGTTATTGCATCTGTGTTATTTACATGAACCACATATGGATCCATTAGAGTCATTGCATGTCTATTCTTTTCATGAACCACATATGGATCTATAAGAGTCGTTGCATGTGTGTTCTTTTCATGAACCATGTATGGATCCACTAGAGTCATTGCATGTGTGTTCTTTTCACAAACCACATATGGATCCACTAGATTCATTGCATGTGTGTTATTTTCATGAACCACATGGTACCACTAGTGTCATTGCATGTGTGTTCTTTTCATGAACCACATATGGATCCACCAGAGTCATTGCCTATCTTCTCTTTATATGAACTACATATGGATCCACTCTAGTTATTGCATGTCTATTCTTTTCACAAATCACATATGGATCCACCAGAGTCATTGCATGTTTTTTCTTTTCATGAACCACATATAGATCCACTTGAGTCATTGAATGTTTGTTCTTTTCATGAACCACACATGGATCCACCAGAGTCATTGCATATGTGTTCTTTCCATGAACCACATATGGATCCACCAGAGTCATTGCATGTCTGTTCTTTTCAGGAACCACATATGGATCCACCAAAGTCATTGCATTTCTGTTCTTTTGACAAACCACATATGCATCCACCGGAATCATTACATGTGTGTTATTTTCATGAACCACATATGGATCCACTAGAGCCATTATATGTCTATTCTTTTCACAAAACACATATGGATCCACCAGAGTCATTGCATGTCTGTTCTTTTCATGAATCACATATGGATCCACTAGAGTCATTGCATGTTTGTTCTTTTCACAAACCATATATGGATCCAATAGAGTCATTGCATGTCTGCTATTTTCATGATCCACATATGGATCCACCAGAGTCATTGCATGTCTGTTCTTTTCATGAATTACATATGGATCCATCAGAGTCATTGAATGTGTTTTATTTTCATGAACCACACATGGATCCATCAGTGTCATTGCATGTATGTTCTTGTCACAAACCACGTATGGATCCATCAGAGTCATTGCTTGTCTGTTCTTTTCATGTACCACATATGGATCCACAAGAGTCATTGCATGTCTGTTTTTTTCATGAACCACACATGGATCCACCAGAGTCATTGTATGCGTGTTCTTTTCATGAACCACACATGGATTCACCAGAGTCATGGCATGTGTGTTCTTTCATGAACCACATATGGATCCACCAGAGCCATTGCATGTGTGTTCTTTTCATGAACCACATATGGATCCACCAGAGTCATTGCATGTCTGTTCTTTTGAAAAACCACATATGGATCCACAAGAGTCATTGCATGTCTGTTCTTTTCATCAACCACGTATGGATCCACTAGAGTCATTGCATGTGTGTTCTTTTCACAAACCACATATGGATCCACTAGAGCCATTATATGTCTGTTCTTTTCACAAAACACATACGCATCAACCAGAGTCATTGCATTTCTGTTCTTTTCTTAAATCTCATATGGATCCACCAGAGTCATTGCATGTCTTTTCTTTTCATCAACCACACATGGATCCACCAGAGTCATTGCATGTGTGTTCTTTTCATGAACCACATATGGATTCACCAGTCATTGCATGTGTGTTCTTTTCATGAACCACATATGGATCCACCAGAGTCATTTCATGTATGTTCTTTTCACAAACCACATATGGATCCATCGAAGTCATTGCATGTCTGTTCTTTTCACAAACCACATATGGATCCACAAGAGTCATTGCATGTCTGTTCTTTTAATCAACCACGTATGGATCCACTAGAGTCGTTGCATGTGTGTTTTTTCACAAACCACATATGGATCCACTAGAGTCATGCATGTGTGTTATTTTCATGAACCACATGGATCGACCAGTGTCATTGCATGTATTTTCTTTTCATGAACCACAGATGGATCCACTAGAGTCATTGCATGTCTGTTCTTTATATGAACCACATATAGATCCACCAGAGTCATTGTATGTCTGTTCTTTTCATGAATCACATATGGATCCACCAGATTCATTGAATGTGTGTTCTTTTCATGAACCACACATGGATCCACCAGAGCCATTGCATGTGTGTTCTTTTCATCAACCACATATGGATTCACCAGAGTCATTGCATGTGTGTTATTTTGATGAACCACATAGGGATCCACCAGAGTCATTGCATGTATGTTCTTTTCACAAACCACATATAGATCCATCAGAGTCATTGCATGTCTATTCTTTTCACGAACCACATATGGATCCACAAGAGTCATTGCATGTCTATTCTTTTCATCAGCCACATATGGACCCACAAGAGTCATCGCATGTGTGTTCTTTTCGCACACCACATATGGATCCACTAGAGTCATGCATGTGTGTTATTTTCATGAACCACATGGATCCACCAGTGTCATTGCATGTGTGTTCTTTTCATGAATCACATATGGATCCACCAGAGTCATTGCATGTATGTTCTTTTCACAAACCACATATGGATCCATCAGATCATTGCATGTCTGTTCTGTTCAGGAGCCACATATGGATCCACAAGAGTCATTGCATGTATGTTCTTTTCATCAACCTCGTATGGATCCACTAGAGTCATTGCATGTGTGTTCTTTTCACAAACCACATATGTATCCACTAGAGTCATGCATGTGTGTTATTTTCATGAACCACGTGGATCCACCAGTGTCATTGCATGTGTGTTCTTTTCATGAACCACATATGGATCTACAAGAGTCATTGCATGTATGTTCTTTATATGAACCACATATGGATCCACCAGAGTCATTGCACGGCTATTCTTTTCACAAACCACATATGGATCCACCAGAGTCATTGAATGTGTGTTCTTTTCATGAACCACATATGTATCCACCAGAGTCATTGCATGTCTATTTTTTTCATGAACCACATATGGATCCACCAGAGTAATTGCATGTCTTTTCTTTATATGAACCACATATGGATCCATGAGAGTCATTGCATCTTAGTCCTTTTCATGAACCACATATGGATCCACCAGAGTCATTGTATGTGTGTTCTTTTCATGAACCACACATGGATCACCAAAGTCATTGTATGTGTGTTCTTTTCATGAACCACATATGGATCCACCAGAGTCATTGCATTTCTGTTCTTTTCATGAACCACATATCAATCCACCAGAGTCATTGCATGTCTGTTCTTTTCATCAACCACATATGGGTCCACCAGAGTCATTGCATGTCTGTTCTTTTCATGAACCACATATGAATCCACGAGAGTTATTGCATGTCTGTTCTTTTGACAAACCACATATGGATCCACCAGAGTCATTGCATGTCTGTTCTTTTTATGAACCACATATGGATTCACCAGAGTCATTGCATGTCTGTTCTTTTGAAAAACCACATATGGATCCACAAGAGTCATTGCATGTATGTTCTTTTGACAAACCACATATGCATCCACCAGAGTCATTGCATGTCTGTTCTTTTCATGAACCACATATGGATCCACTAGAGCCGTTATATGTCTGTTCTTTTCACAAAACACATATGGAAGCACCAGAGTCATTGCATGTATGTTCTTTTCATGAATCACATATGGATCCACCAGAGTCATTGAATGTGTGTCCTTTTCGCAAACTACACATGGATCCACCAGAGTCCTTGCATGTATGTTCTTTTCATGAACCACATATGGATCCAATAGAGTTATTGCATGTGTGTTATTTACATGAACCACATATGGATCCATCAGAGTCATTGCATGTCTATTCTTTTCATGAACCACATATGGATCTATAAGAGTCGTTGCATGTCTGTTCTTTTCATGAAGCATGTATGGATCCACTAGAGTCATTGCATGTGTGTTCTTTTCACAAACCACATATGGATCCACTAGATTCATTGCATGTGTGTTATTTTCATGAACCACATGGTACCACTAGTGTCATTGCATGTGTGTTCTTTTCATGAACCACATATGGATCCACTAGAGTTATTGCCTATCTTCTCTTTATATGAACTACATATGGATCCACTCTAGTTATTGCATGTCTATTCTTTTCACAAATCACATATGGATCCACCAGAGTCATTGCATGTTTTTTCTTTTCATGAACCACATATAGATCCACTTGAGTCATTGAATGTTTGTTCTTTTCATGAACCACACATGGATCCACCAGAGTCATTGCATGTGTGTTCTTTCCATGAACCACATATGGATCCACCAGAGTCATTGCATGTCTGTTCTTTTCAGGAACCACATATGGATCCACCACAGTCATTGCATTTCTGTTCTTTTGACAAACCACATATGCATCCACCAGAGTCATTAGATGTGTGTTATTTTCATGAACCACATATGGATCCACTAGAGCCATTATATGTCTATTCTTTTCACAAAACACATATGGATCCACCAGAGTCATTGCATGTCTGTTCTTTTCATGAATCACATATGGATCCACTAGAGTCATTGCATGTTTGTTCTTTTCACAAACCATATATGGATCCAATAGAGTCATTGCATGTCTGCTATTTTCATGATCCACATATGGATCCACCAGAGTCATTGCATGTCTGTTCTTTTCATGAATTACATATGGATCCATCAGAGTCATTGAATGTGTTTTCTTTTCATGAACCACACATGGATCCATCAGTGTCATTGCATATATGTTCTTGTCACAAACCACGTATGGATCCATCAGAGTCATTGCTTGTCTGTTCTTTTCATGTACCACATATGGATCCACAAGAGTCATTGCATGTCTGTTTTTTTCATGAACCACACATGGATCCACCAGAGTCATTGTATGCATGTTCTTTTCATGAACCACACATGGATTCACCAGAGTCATGGCATGTGTGTTCTTTCATGAACCACATATGGATCCACCAGAGCCATTGCATGTGTGTTCTTTTCATGAACCACATATGGATCCACCAGAGTCATTGCATGTCTGTTCTTTTGAAAAACCACATATGGATCCACAAGAGTCATTGCATGTCTGTTCTTTTCATCAACCACGTATGGATCCACTAGAGTCATTGCATGTGTGTTCTTTTCACAAACCACATATGGATCCACTAGAGCCATTATATGTCTGTTCTTTTCACAAAACACATACGCATCAACCAGAGTCATTGCATTTCTGTTCTTTTCTTAAATCTCATATGGATCCACCAGAGTCATTGCATGTCTTTTCTTTTCATCAACCACACATGGATCCACCAGAGTCATTGCATGTGTGTTCTTTTCATGAACCACATATGGATTCACCAGTCATTGCATGTGTGTTCTTTTCATGAACCACATATGGATCCACCAGAGTCATTTCATGTATGTTCTTTTCACAAACCACATATGGATCCATCGAAGTCATTGCATGTCTGTTCTTTTCACAAACCACATATGGATCCACAAGAGTCATTGCATGTCTGTTCTTTTAATCAACCACGTATGGATCCACTAGAGTCGTTGCATGTGTGTTTTTTCACAAACCACATATGGATCCACTAGAGTCAGGCATGTGTGTTATTTTCATGAACCACATGGATCGACCAGTGTCATTGCATGTATTTTCTTTTCATGAACCACATATGGATCCACTAGAGTCATTGCATGTCTGTTCTTTATATGAACCACATATAGATCCACCAGAGTCATTGTATGTCTGTTCTTTTCATGAATCACATATGGATCCACCAGATTCATTGAATGTGCGTTCTTTTCATGAACCACACATGGATCCACCAGAGCCATTGCATGTGTGTTCTTTTCATGAACCACATATGGATTCACCAGAGTCATTGCATGTGTGTTATTTTCATGAACCACATAGGGATCCACCAGAGTCATTGCATGTATGTTCTTTTCACAAACCACATATAGATCCATCAGAGTCATTGCATGTCTATTCTTTTCACGAACCACATATGGATCCACAAGAGTCATTGCATGTCTATTCTTTTCATCAGCCACATATGGACCCACAAGAGTCATTGCATGTGTGTTCTTTTCGCACACCACATATGGATCCACTAGAGTCATGCATGTGTGTTATTTTCATGAACCACATGGATCCACCAGTGTCATTGCATGTGTGTTCTTTTCATGAACCACATATGGATCCACCAGAGTCATTGCATGTCTGTTCTTTATATGAACCACATATGGATCCACTAGAGTCATTGCATGTCTATTCTTTTCACAAACCACATATGGATCCACCAGAGTCATTGAATGTGTGTTCTTTTCCTGAACCACATATGGATCCACCAAAGTCATTGCATGTATGTTCTTTTCACAAACCACATCTGGATCCACCAGAGTCATTGCATGTTTGTCCTTTTCATGAACCACATATGGATCGACGAGAGTCATTGTATGTGTGTTCTTTTCACAAACCACATATGGATCCACCAGAGTCATTGCATTTTTGTTCTTTTGACAAACCACATATGTATCCACTAGAGTCATTGCATGTCTGTTATTTTCCTGAAGCACATATGGATCCACTAGATTCATTGAATGTGTGTTCTTTTCATGAACCACACATGGATCCACTAGAGTCATTGCATGTGTGTTCTTTTCATGAACCACATATGGATTCACCAGAGTCATTAGATGTGTGTTCTTTTCATGAACCACATATGGATCCACCAGAGTCATAGCATGTATCTTCTTTTCACAAACCACATATAGATCCAACAGAGTCATTGCATGTCTATTCTTTTCACGAACCACATATGGTTCCACAAGAGTCATTGCATGTCTGTTCTTTTCATCAACCACATATGGACCCACTAGAGTCATTGCATGTGTGTTCTTTTCACAAACCACATATGGATCCACTAGAGTCATGCATGTGTGTTATTTTCATGAACCACATGGATCCACCAGTGTCATTGCACGTGTGTTCTTTTCATGAACCACATATGGATCCACCAGATTCATTGCATGTCTGTTCTTTATATGAACCACATATGGATCCACTAGAGTCATTTCATCTCTATTCTTTTCGCAAACCACATATGGATCCACCAGAGTCATTGAATGTGTGTTCTTTTCCTAAACCACATATGGATCCACCAGAGTCATTGAATGTCTGTTCTTTTCATGAACCACATATGGATCCACCAGAGGCATTGCATGTCTGTCCTTTGCACAAACCACATATGGATCCATCAGAGTCATTGCATGTTTGTCCTTTTCATGAACCACATATGGATCCACGAGAGTCATTATATGTGTGCTCTTTTCATGAACCACACATGGATCACCAAAGTCATTGTATGTGTGTTCTTTTCATGAACCACATGGATCCACCAGTGTCATTGCATGTGTGTTCTTTGCATGAACCACATATGGATCCACCAGAGTCATTGCATGTCTATTCTTTATATGAACCACATATGGATCCACTAGAGTCATTGCATGTCTATTCTTTTCACAAACCACATATGGATCCACCAGAGTCATTGAATGTGTGTTCTTTTCATCAACCACATATGGATCCACCAGAGTCATTGCATGTCTATTTTCTCATGAACCACATATGGATCCACCAGAGTCATTGCATGTCTGTCCTTTTCACAAACCACATATGGATCCATTAGAGTCATTGCATGTTTGTCCTTTTCATGAACCACATATGGATCCACGAGAGTCATTGTATGTGTGTTATTTTCACAAACCACATATGGATCCACCAGAGTCATTGCATTTCTGTTCTTTTGACAAACCACATATGTATCCACCAGAGTCATTGCATGTATGTTATTTTCGTGAACCACATATGGATGCACTAGAGCCATTATATGTCTGTTCTTTTCACAAAATACAGATGGATCCACCAGAGGCATTGCATCCCTGTTCTTTTCATGAATCACATCTGGATCCACGAGAGTCATTGAATGTGTGTTCTTTTCATGAACCACACATGGATCCACCAGAGTCATTGCATGTATGTTCTTTTGTAACATCCCAAAATTTCATCTGAAATCATCATCATTGCACTCATATCATCATAGCATGTAATTGCATTGCATTTAGAATGTCCTCCAAAAATTTGGTGCAATTTTGAGCCATGAATAAAAATATATGAATTATTTTGAAAATAGAATCAAAGAAAATGCTATATTACCTATTAAGCCCAAGTAAATACTTTGGATTAAAAATAAAAGATAAATATGTTTTATAATACCCTAAAAACCTAGTTTGAATTTTGACAAAGTTTCACAAATTGGTTTGAATCAATTTGAATCCTTAAATCAAAAGTTTTGGAGAAAACAGAATTAGAAAAAGAAAAAGAGTAAAGGAAAAAAATGAGCAGCAGACAGCTTCTGGCCTTTCGGCCCAAAACCAGCCCACCAGCCCACCCGGCTTTTCCCCGCTCCCCTGTTTTTCTTACCGCGCCCCTGAATACCCTCCTCCCGCTGACAGACCGACCCCACGCCACGTCACCCCACCACCCCATCGTCTTCAACCCCCGGCGACGAACAACCCCCCCTTCTCTGCCGTTTCAAATCGATGCGATTCCGGCCGTTTCTCGTATTAAATCCCCCGGTGATTACCTCTACTTAATCCCCTTAACCCTCCTCGTCATTTTCCCCAGTCGCCACCCCCGGAGAGCCCCCAGGCTCCCCAAATTTTGAGCTCGGACGCCGCTCACTGACGGTATTCCGGCGACAATTCCGGTGAACCCAGGCCGCCCGGCGCCCTCCCCTCTGTCCCATCTATTTCACCATATCCTAGCGCACCTACTGACCGAGCCACGTGCTCCCTCTTGCTCCAGGTCTATGACACTGACCAAGTTCGGCGAACTCCTTCTACCGCCACCGTCCGACGGCTTTCCGATAAGGGCAAGGCTCCCGCCGCTCCTTATTGGCCACTGCTAGACGGTGCAGAACCAGGCACATTCCCCTAACCCTTTTATTTGTCTGCTCGAGTACCAGATCGACACCACCATCTCGTGGCTGTGATCTCTGCCGTCGACGCCACTCCGGCGAGGAATACCGAGCGCAGCAGAGCTCCCCTCTCTCCATCGCGACCACCAACCAGATCGCCGAGACCACCGCAAACCCTCGGTAAGATTGCCTTTTCCCCTACCCCTCTAGAATCACCGGAACATCACTCACCTGACGTGCCGCCGCCGCGCGCCGTCGGTAGCATCGCCAGTCTCCGGCGAGATGATTAGTAGTCGTTCGATCAAATCCTAGCGGATAGGATTAGATCACTAAACGAAAGGGTACAGGCTAATCAGATCCGTCTGAAGTCACTTGAGATCTGACGGCCCACAGCGATCGATCCGACCGAACCGGTACCAGCCAATAGGAAAGCGCCACGTCGCCAGGCTATTTCGTTTAAATAGAAAAATAGACATATTTAGTATTTAACTTAGAAATTCAATAACTTTTGATCCACAAATTAGAAAAATACAAATTTGGTGTCTATGGATTCAGAAAAATGAGACCTTTATTATGGAGGCCTTGTTTCACCCTTTTGCCTCTGAAATATTTGAATTATAGGCAGAACCTTTTTAGGAGTATTTTGCTCACAAAAATTGTTCTATAAATTATTTTTGAGTATTTCTTATGCATTTAGATGAGGTATTGTATCCTCAGTAATGTAGACTCTGTAAATTTTAGAGTTGTGATCATATCATTGCATTTTGCATACATTCATGTTTTTGTAATGTTTTATTGATTGAATTATTGTTGTTGTATTGATCTTGTGTAGATTGTGTGGATTGTGAAGTTTGTTGCTGTGAGGATTGTACCTATTCCCCTAGCTACCAAGGCAAGTGATATTTCATCCCATGTCCTATTATTTTCACTATTGCACTAGTGATATTTTGGTAGATCTTAGCATGATAGAATTATTCATATGTTACTATACTATGCTATGCTATCCTATAGACTATATCTTGGTAGTATCTCCTAGTTAAAAGACTTTGTATGCTAGAATGCTTAGCTATGCTAGTAGTCTTCGTGGGTGGAAAATACATATCAAGATAGTATGGAAAGATATTATTTTGGTTTGACTAAGAAAACAAGTATTATTAATGAAACACCTGGGTGGATTGGGACTTGCTTGGATTATGTTGAGTGGTTACTCAGGGGCCATGTCTATGGTCAGCTGGTGTATCACACTTGTGGATGGCCACCCAGGAACAAAGAGATTGGAGACATTCTTGTCATAAAGCTTCCAGTGCAACCACATGGCATATGGGCTCTGCCTTGACCAACTAAGTTGCAAGAACTCAGCCAGACGGACAGAAGGTGGTAGATATGATAGGATGGAACGCGTCCGTGGTGGTCTGAGGGATTGCTTCTGAAAGGTCTTGTCTCGATGCATGTCGAGTCTTGTGGGGAAAGTGCACCACCTCTCGAGAGGGTAAAACTAAGTACTTAGCCGAGTCCCCGGTTATGGACAACTACTAAGCCTCAAGACAGTGAAGCAGTTCAATAATCTCCTCATTCAAATTTCTCTAAGATAAAACTTGTGGGTGAACAGGGGTAAAGGTTCAGTGATGTCTATCATTGATACCTTATAGCTTGAATGAAAAACTTCTTCAAAAACTATAAGTTAAAATAATTTTAGCAAAGCCAGCCATAACCCCACTTAGCCATATATTCATGTAGTTGTTGGATTATATTAAGTATCTATGGTATCACTTGCCAATACAATTCCAAATGTATTGACCCTTGTGGTTGTAACTTATTATGTTGCAGGATACTCTGATGATGAGTAGGGTTGCGGGTCTACACTCAACATGCTTACCTGTGGCACATGAAGACTAAAGACTCTATTATTATTATGCTATGTGATGTGAACTTGTGTCTTAGCCTTTGGCTAAGTGAGTTGTAAGAACCATTATACTCATGGATGTGCGATGTAATAATGACCTTTGTTTCTGTGTACTTCATCTTAAACTGTGGGTGCTAGCATTTCGATCCAGGGACTAGCACTGTAATCACAGGGATCTTACCTATTATGGTGAGATCTTACAGATGGTATCAGAGCACTGTGTTGCCTGTAGGTTCGTGACCCTAGAATGGATTAGACTAAGGAAAACCCTTAGGAAAAATAACTCTATATTCCAACCTTACACTTGTCTTTTCATCTCGTAAAACTTTCCCTAATCATCCTTCTCATCTATTTTTGTAGATGTCCACCATCAATGGATCTGTCAAGAAGGGACCACTGATAACTATGACCCTGGAGTGTGAGATAGAATTTCCCAATATACTCAAGAACCTCATGCTTGGCTTGGGAATGAATGGTGAAGCCGTGTACAAGGGATTTCCTGTGATAGACGAAGGGCAAGAGTATTGGTGGGTGCAACTCCATTTGTACAAGGACAAGGAGGACGATTCCAAGAGTACGGGATTCTGCATGTTCACCAACTCTGTAATGCACCCGTCATTCTTTGACTCTGCAAGGAATGCTGCCTGGAGAGCTATTAAGGAACTTGGGGAGAGACTCAAGTATAGAATGCTCAATACCCAGGAAGATCTCAAGGAGGAGAAGCGTCTTGTCCAAGACTCAAAGGCCACTGTGAAACGCCTAAGTAAGGATATCATAGGCCTAGCTTTAGAGCTATGTGACCAAGACAAGCAGATTGCTACCAAGGATGCCCAGATTGCCACCTTGGTTAAGGAATGAGATATTAGTTGGACCACCACCCTTGGCGTTTTATCACGTTAATATTTTGATCATACCAACTTATGCTGTATGGCAAAAATAAGTTATGTCTGGAACCTTGAAGTGCTTGAGTTGAATAATGTATTACTACTTGGATTGTTCTGTTGGTTGATTTTCTCATTTTGTGATTTGTGTTTACTTTCTCTATTGTGTTACTAATTTTCTCCATACTATGCAAAAGATGCCGAATTTTATCTACAGCACGGCTAAGGATTTCAAGGGGACTCGCTTTGGGACTCGCCTATTGGAGCTAGTCCAAGTGCTCGCTCTTCCAATCCCTACCATTTAGGGACTTCAGCTGATGAAGTTTTAGAGGAAGGACTTATGGGGATTCAGAGTTAACCAGCCAGGACACGAGACAGAGCCCCAAACTGGGGAGATTGCCTTCAAGATACTCCATGATGACATGGAGAGGGGCCTCGACGTCGCTATGCAGGAGCTGTTGGGACGCCTATGTGGACGTCACTCTTCTGAGATCAAGAGCCACTATTTCCATTTCTTTGGGAGGCGCGACGAGGATGGAGAGCCTATTGTGTTGGACGAGGCCACTAAGGAGTCTATCAAGCCCGTGCGTCACTACCTCCAGGACTTAGAGAGCCTCATCAGACACCTTGATACTGATAGGACTAATGTGATGCTTAGCAATGATGAACTACGAGTCCAACTTAAAGAGAAGGACAAGGCCTTCCTGGAGCAGGAAAACCGAATCAAGGAAATTGAGAAGAAGTTTGAAGACCAAGAGAAGAAATTCAAGAGCCAAGAGAAGAGAGTTCAGGAGAAGAACAAGAATATTAGAGACCTGGAGACCGAGTTAGAGCTTGAGGACATTGAGCTAGAAGCGGATCACGAGGTGATAGAGAGGTTGCACACTCAGAAGAGAGGGTTACAGACAAAGATCAATGCCTTGACTACAAGCTTGGAGGAATACAAGGCAGGATTCGCAGCATCAGGACTTGCACTAGTGGAGGAGGAAGTCGACATGGAGGAGTAGTGATGCTATTCCATCTACCTTTCGTCTATTATTATTGAGTTGCATAAGTCATACCGACTTGTGGGTGACTATGCTAGTATGTTTATTTTCAAAAAAAACTCGGTCATTGCTGTGATGTTGAACTTGCATGTGCTTGTTCGTTTGATTGATTGTTGTTTTATTTGGGGTCGTCTATGATTACTTACCTTTATTAAACCCACAGATGCCTCCCCGACGCAACAACGAGGATGACAATGGCAATGGAATGCAGCAGGTGATGGCTGCACAGACCCAGTTGATGCAAATGATGACTCAATTCATGGCAACCCAGAATCAGAACAACAACAATAATAACAATAATAACTAGTATAATCCACCGCCCCTAGATATGCTGACCAGATTTCTAAGGCTGAGACCTGCTAAATTTTCGGGTACCACTGACCCCATGGTAGCAAATGATTGGCTACGCTCTGTGAATAAGGACCTAGTCACGGTTGGATGCACGGATGCAGAAAAGGTCAGATTTGCAGCACACTTGTTGGAAGGTCATGCAGCTGCTTGGTGGGACAATTTCCAAATTACCCACCCTATTGAGGAAGTGACATGGGCAATGTTTGAAGATGGGTTTCGCACCACTCACATCTCTGCTGGAATAATGGGGTTGAAGAAAAAGGAGTTTCATAACCTCAAGCAACGCCACTGTAGTATCTCTGAATACATCGAAGAGTTCAATAATTTGTCACGTTATGCACCCGACGATGTTGACACTGATGCAAAGAGAAAGGAGAAGTTCCTAGATGGGCTGAATGATGAAATTTCTATGCAACTATCTGTTGCATATGTTCCAACTTATCAATCCTTGTGTGACAAAGCTACCATCCTGGAAAACAAGATGAAACAAGTGGAGGGTAGAAAGAGGAAGCACCATTTTGATAAGTATGGATCGGGATCTCCTCACAAGCGCTCTCATGGTGAAGGAAGTGGGAGTTCATGATTCCACAAAAATGGGAATCATAATAACCATCGTAACAACAACCACAACCATGATGGAAACAATCACCGTGGGCACAACAAAGGTGGATTCAAGAACAACCACAATGGTCATGGCCATGGAAACCAAAATGGACAGAATCGTCACAATCAGCCAGCAAAGAAAGACATCAGTCAGGTGGAATGCTTCAAGTGCAAGAAGATGGGGCACTATGCCAACGAATGCCCAGAGAAGAAGACTGATGGGGCTAAGCCAAACCCATTCCAAAAGGGTCAGGTGAATCACATTAATGTGGAGGAAATCCAAGAAGGAGCTGATGTCATGATCGGTAAGTTCAAGATTAATTCCTTTCCTGCACTTATCCTTTTCGATACTGGCGCATCGCATTCATTCATTTCAAGAGCATTTGTAATCAAAAACAGACTCACCACTGAAACTATTGGATGTCCTATTAAGGTAAGTTCTCCGGGTAGAGAAATGATAGTAAATTCAGGGTGCCGGCATATCATCCTAGAAATTGGAAAGCACAAGTTCCCGATTAGTTTAATAATCCTAGAGTCCCAAGGATTAGATGTCATATTAGGAATGGACTGGTTGACCCATTATGAAGGGGTGATTGATTGTGCCAAGCGGACTATTATGCTTACCACCCCAGAAAAGAAGAGGATCAGGTTCAAGTCTAACTTTGAACCCAAGGGGAGCAAGGTTAATTCTCTTAAGGGGGTTAGCCTAGACGGTGTGCCAATAGTGAAGGAATACCCAGATGTGTTCCCTGAAGAATTACCTGGCATGCCACCAGATAGGGATGTGGAGTTTCTGATAGACCTACTGCCAGGAACAGGGCCTATAGCAAAGAGACCTTATAAGATGTCAGTTGACGAGTTAAAAGAACTCAAGAAACAATTAGGAGAACAACTGGAAAAGGGATTTATCCAACCAAGTTCATCATCTTGGGGAGCACCAGTCTTGTTTGTTGAAAAGAAGGACCGAAGTCAGAGGCTATGCATAAATTATCATTCACTTAATGAAGTGACCATAAAGAATAAGTATCCTCTGCCTAGAATAAATGATCTCTTCGATCAGCTAGAGGGAGCATGTGTGTTCTCAAAAATTGATCTTCGATCAAGATACTTTCAACTAAAGATTAGAGAACATGACATACCCAAGACTGCATTCACCACTAGATATGGGTTGTATGAATACACAGTGATGCCATTTGGATTGACTAATGCACCAGCCTATTTCATGAACATGATGAATAAGGTATTCATGGAATTCCTTGACAAGTTCGTAGTGGTATTCATCGATGATATATTGGTATATTCCAAGAGCAACAAAGAACATGAAGAACATCTACGCCTGATTCTAGAGAAACTCAGGGAACATAAACTTTATGCCAAGTTCAGCAAATGTGAATTCTGGCTGAATAAAGTGGGTTTTCTTGGGCACATAGTATCTGGAAATGGTATAGCTGTTGATCCAGCAAAAGTGGCAGCTGTGATAGAATGGGAACCTCCTAAATCGGTTAAAGAAATCCGTAGTTTCCTTGGCCTAGCAGGGTACTATCGGAGGTTCATTGAAAACTTCTCTAAGATAGCAAAGCCCATGACTGATCTGCTAAAGAAGGAGAAGAAGTTTAATTGGATAGAATCTTGTGAAAACAGCTTTCAGGAATTGAAAAAGAGACTTGTGTCAGCACCAGTGTTATGTTTGCCAGATCTTGAGAAATATTTTCAGGTCTATTGTGATGCATCTCACCAAGGACTGGGAGGTGTACTAATGCAACAAAGTAAAGTTGTAGCCTATGCGTCAAGGCAACTCAAAAATCATGAAGTAAATTATCCTACTCATGATCTAGAGTTGGCATCAGTTGTGCATGCACTAAAAACATGGAGGCATTATCTTATGGGAAAACGTTGTGAAATGTTTACCGATCACAAGAGTTTGAAATATATTTTTACACAGAAAGAGCTCAACATGAGGCAAAGAAGATGGCTAGAACTCATCAAGGACTATGACTTAAGTTTGCAATACCATCCTGGAAAGGCAAATGTTGTAGCCGATGCATTAAGCCGCAAGGTTTATGTGAATGGCCTCAACAAAGGAGAGTTGCCGGAGGAGTTGTGTGCCCAATTTAGAGAGCTGAGGCTCGAAATTGTGCCTGAAGGGTACCTTGCATCCTTGGAAGTGCAGCCCACACTAATGGATAGAATTCAAGAAGCCCAAAAGTTGGACAAAGAAATAGATGAAATCAAAAGTAAAGTTAGTAAAGGAAAGGCAAAAGGATTCCATGTAGATGAACAAGGAATCTTATGGTACGAAAAACGTATCTGTGTTCCACAGGATCTGGAACTTAAGAAGTTGATCTTACAAGAAGCTCACAATTCACCATATTCAATTCACCCTGGCAACACCAAGATGTATATGGATGTTAAGGGAAGATTTTGGTGGAATAATCTAAAGAAAGATATAGCGTAACACATTTCTCTATGCGACGTGTGCAGTCGTGTAAAGGCAGAACATAAAAAACCGGCAGGATTATTACAACCACTACCAATACCTGATTGGAAATGGGATAAAATCGGTATGGATTTTATCACTGGACTGCCCAGGACCAAATCTGGATACGATTCCATATGGGTTATCGTTGATCGCTTTGACAAAAGTGGCCCATTTCATACCAGTAAAGACCACTTATACAAGTGCAAAGTTAGCCAAGATTTACATGAACAGAATTGTATGTTTGCATGGGGTACCTAAAAGTATTGTGTCTGACAGAGGGACTCAATTCACTTTGCACTTTTGGCGACAACTTCACGAGTCACTAGGAACTCGGTTAGAATTCAGCACTGCATTTCATCCGCAAACAGATGGGCAGACAGAAAGGACCAATCAAATATTAGAGGATATGCTGAGAGCATGTGCGTTAGATTATGGATCCAGTTGGGATGAAAGTCTACCGTACGCAGAGTTTTCTTACAATAACAATTATCAGTCAAGCATAGAAATGGCTCCATTTGAATCCTTTATGGAAGGAAGTGTACTACACCATTGCTATGGAATGGAGTAGGAGAAAGAAACTTGTTCGGGCCAGACCTAATCAAAGAGGCCGAGGAGAAAGTCAAGATGGTGAGAGATAGGCTAAAGGTAGCTCAATCTCGGCAAAAGAGCTATGCTGATCCAAAACGTAGAGAGGTTACCTACGAGGTTGGTGATAGAGCTTATCTCAGGGTATCACCACTTCGTGGTGTGAAGAGATTTGGAATCAAAGGAAAACTAGCACCACGCTATGTAGGGCCTTTCAAGATTTTGAGTCGCAAAGGAGAAGTGGCATATGAGATAGAATTACCAGAATCTTTGTCAGCAGTTCATAATGTATTCCATGTTAGTCAGCTGAAAAAGTGTCACCCAGAGACGGAAGAAACCTCGTTGAAAGACACTATACCATTGGAGGAAGTTCAGCTAGATAATGATCTCACTTATGAAGAGAAACCTATTAAGATTCTAGAGACTGCAGAAAGAATTACCCGTACCAAGACCATTAGATTCTGCAAAGTGCAGTGGAACCATCACACTGAATCAGAAGCAACCTGGGAGCGAGAGGATGAACTTCGGAGAGATCACCCTCACCTATTTGCTAGCCAACCCGAATCTCGAGGGCGAGATTCATCTTAAGGGGGTTAGATTTGTAGCATCCCAAAATTTCATCTGAAATCATCATCATTGCACTCATATCATCATAGCATGTAATTGCATTGCATTTAGAATGTTCTCCAAAAATTTGGTGCAATTTTGAGACATGAATAAAAAGATATGAATTATTTTGAAAATAGAATCAAAGAAAATGCTATATTACCTATTAAGCCCAACTAAATACTTTGGATTAAAAATAGAAGATAAATATGTTTTATAATACCCTAAAAACCTAGTTTGAGTTTTTACAAACTTTCACAAATTGGTTTGAATCAATTTGAATCCTTAAATCAAAAGTTTTGGAGAAAACATAATTAGAAAAAGAAAAAGAGTAAAGGAAAAAAAATGAGCAGCAGACAGCTTCTGGCCTTTCGGCCCAAAACCAGCCCACCAACCCACCCGGCTTTTCCCCTCTCCCCTGTTTTTCTTACCACGCCCCTGACTACCCCCCTCCCGCTGACAGACCGACCCCACGCCACGTCACCCCACCACCCCGTCGTCTTCAACCCCCGGCGATGAACAGCCCTCCCCTTCTCTGCCGTTTCAAATCGATTCGATTCCAGCCGTTTCTCGTAGTAAATCCCCCGGTGATTACCTCTACTTAATCTCCTTAACCCTCCTCGTCATTTTCCCCAGTCGCCACCCCCAGAGAGCCCCCAGGCTCCCCAAATTTCGAGCTCGGACGCCGCTCACTAACGGTATTCCGACGACAATTCCGGTGAACCTAGGCCGCCCGGCGCCCTCCCCTCTGTCCCATCTATTTCACCATATCCTAGCGCACCTACTGACCGAGCCACGTGCTCCCTCTTGCTCCAGGTCGACGACACGGACCAAGTCCGGCAAACTCCTTCTGCCGCCACCGTCCGACGGCTTTCCGGTAAGGGCAAGGCTCCCGCCGCTACTTTTTGGCCACTGCTAGACGGTGCAGAACCAGGCGCATTCCCCTAACCCTTTTATTTGTCTGCTCGAGTACCAGATCGACGCCACTGTCTCGTGGCTGTGATCTCCGCCGTCGACGCCACTCCGGCGAGGAATACCGAGCACAGCAGAGCTCCCCTCTCTCCATCGCGACCACTAACCAGATCGCCGAGACCACCGCAAACCCTCGGTAAGATTGCCTTTTCCCCTACCCCTCTAGAATCACCGGAACGTCACTCACCTCACGTGCCGCCGTCGCGCGCCGTCGCTAGCGTCGCCAGTCTCCGGCAATATGATTAGTAGCCGTTCGATCAAATCCTAGCGGATAGGATTAGATCACTAAACGAAAGGGTACGGGCTAATCAGATCCGTCCGTAGTCACTTGAGATCTGACGGCCCACCGCGATCGATCCAACCGAACCGGCAGCCAATAGGAAAGCGCCACGTCGCCAGGCTATTTCGTTTAAATAGAAAAATAGACAGATTTAGTATTTAACTTAGAAATTCAATAACTTTTGATCCACAAATTAGAAAAACACAAATTGGGTGTCCATGGATTCAGAAAAATGAGACCTTTATTATGGAGGCCTTGTTTCACCCTTTTGCCACTCAAAAATTTGAATTATAGGCAGAACCGTTTTAGGAGTATTTTGCTCACAAAAATTGTTCTATAAATTATTTTTGAGTATTTCTTATGCATTTAGATGAGGTATTCTATCCTCAGTACTGTAGACTCTGCAAATTTTAGAGTTGTGATCATATCATTGCATTTTGCATACATTCATGTTTTTGTAATGTTTTATTGATTGAATTATTGTTGTTGTATTGATCTTGTGTAGATTGTGTGGATTGTGAAGTTTGTTGCTGTGAGGATTGTACCTATTCCCCTAGCTACCAAGGCAAGTGATATTTCATCCCATGTCCTATTATTTTCACTATTGCACTAGTGATATTTTGGTAGATCTTAGCATGATAGAATTATTCATATGTTACTATACTATGCTATGCTATCCTATAGACTATATCTTGGTAGTATATCCTAGTTAAAAGACTTTGTATGCTAGAATGCTTAGCTATGCTAGTAGAATTCGTGGTTGAAAAATATCAAGATAGTATGGAAAGATATTATTTTGGTTTAACTAAGAAAACAAGTATTATTAATGAAACACCTGGGTAGATTGGGACTTGCTTGGATTACGTTGAGTGGTTACTCAGGGGCCATGTCTATGGTCAGCTGGTGTATCACACTTGTGGATGGCCACCCAGGAACAAAGAGATTGGAGACATTCTTGTAATAAAGCTTCCAGTGCAACCACATGGCATATGGGCTCTACCTTGACCAACTAAGTTGCAAGAACTCAGCCAGACGGACAGAAGGTGGTAGATATGATAGGATGGAACGCGTCCGTGGTGGTCTAAGGGATTGCTTCTGAAAGGTCTTGTCTCGATGCATGTCGAGTCTTGTGGGGAAAGTGCACCACCTCTCGAGAGGGTAAAACTAAGTACTTAGCCGAGTCCCCGGTTATTCACAACTACTGAGCCTCAAGACAGTGAAGCAGTTCAATAATCTCCTCATTCAAATTTCTCTAAGAGAAAACTTGTGGGTGAACAGGGGTAAAGGTTCAGTGATGTCTATCATTGATACCTTATAGCTTGAATGAAAAACTTCTTCAAAAACTATAAGTTAAACTAATTTTAGCAAAGCCAGCCATAACCCCACTTAGCCATATATTCATGTAGTTGTTGGATTATATTAAGTATCTATGGTATCACTTGCCAATAAAATTCCAAATGTATTGACCCTTGTGGCTGTAACTTATTATGTTGCAGGATACTCTGATGATGAGTAGGGTTGCGGGTCTACACTCGACATGCTTGCTGTGGCACATGAAGACTAAAGACTCTATTATTATGCTATGTAATGTGAACTTGTGTCTTAGCCTTTGGCTAAGTGAGTTGTAAGAACCATTATACTCATGGATGTGCGATGTAATAATGACCTTTGTTTCTGTGTACTTCATCTTAAACTGTGGGTGCTAGCATTTCGATCCAGGGACTAGCACTGCAATCACAGGGATCTTACCTATTATGGTGAGATCTTACAAACCATATATGGATCCATCAGAGTCATTGCGTGTCTGTTCTTTTCACGGACCACATATGGATCCACAAGATTCATTGCATGTCTGTTCTTTTCATGAACCACAGATGGATCCACAAGAGTCATTGCATGTGTATTCTTTTCATGAACCACATATGGATTCACCAGAGTCATTGCATGTGTGTTCTTTTCATGAACAACATATGGATCCAACCGAGTCATTGCATGTGCGTTATTTTCATGAACCACATATGGATCCACCAGAGTCATTGCATGTCTATTCTTTTGAAAAACTACATATGGATCCGCAAGAGTCATTGCATGTCTGTTCTTTTCATAAACCACGTATGGATCCACTAGAGTCATTACATGTGTGTTCTTTTCACAAACCACATATGGATCCACTAGAGCCATTATATGTCTGTTCTTTTCACAAAACACATATGCATTAACCAGAGTCATTGCATTTCTGTTCTTTTCATGAATCTCATATGGATCCACCAGAGTCATTGCATGTATGTTCTTTTCATCAACCACACATGGATCTACCAGAGTCATTGCATGTGTGTTCTTTTCATGAACCACATATGGATTCACCAGAGTCATTGCATGTGTGTTATTTTCATGAACCACATATGGATCCACCAAAGTCATTGCATGTATGTTCTTGTCACAAACCACATATGGATCCATCAAAGTCATTGCATGTCTGTTCTTTTCACAAACCACATATGGATCCACAAGAGTCATTGCATGTCTGTTCTTTTCATCAACCACGTATCGATCCACTAGACTCATTGCATGTGTGTTCTTTTCGCAAACCACATATGGATCCACTAGAGTCATGCCTGTCTGTTCTTTTCATCAAGCACGTATGGATGCACCAGAGTCATTGGATGTGTGTTCTTTTCATGAACCACACATGGATCCACCAGAGTCATTGCATGTGTGTTCTTTTCATGAACCACGTATGGATTCACTAGAGTCATTGCATGTGTGTTCTTTTCATCAACCACATATGCATCCACCAGAGTCATTGCATGTATGTCCTTTTCACAAACCACATATGGATCCATCAGGGTCATTACATGTCTGTTCTTTTCACGGACCACATATGGATCCACAAGAGTCATTGCATGTCTGTTCTTTTCATCAACCACGTATGGATCCACTAGAGTCATTGCATGTGTGTTATTTTCGCAAACCACATATGGATCCACTAGAGTCATGCATGTGTGTTATTTTCATGAACCACATGGATCCACCAGTGTCATTACATGTGTGGTCTTTTCTTGAACCACATATGGATCCACCAGAGTCATTGCATGTCAGTTCTTTTAAAAAACCACATATGGATCCACCAGAGTCATTGCATCTTTGTTCTTTTGACAAACCACATATGCATCCACCAGAGTCATTGCATGTATGTTCTTTTCATGAACCACATATGGATCCACTAGAGCCATTATATGTCTGTTCTTTTCACAAAACACATATGGATCCACCAGAGTCATTGCATTTCTATTCTTTTCATGAATCACACATGGATCCACCGGAGTCATTGAATGTGTGTTGTTTTCATGAACCACACATGGATCCACTAGACTCATTGCATGTGTGTTCTTTTCATGAACCACATATGGATTCACCAGAGTCATTGCATGTATGTCCTTTTCACAAACCACATATCGATCCATCAGAGTCATTGCATGTTTGTTCTTTTCATGAACCACATATGGATCCACAAGAGCCATTGCATGTCTGTTCTTTTCATCAACCACGTATGGATCCACTAGAGTCATTGCATGTGTGTTCTTTTCACAAACCACATATCGATCCACTAGAGTCATGCATGTGTGTTATTTTCATGAACCACATGGATATCCACCAGAGTCATTGAACGTGTGTTCTTTTCATGAACCACACATGGATCCACCAAAGTCATTGCATGTGTGTTCTTTTCATGAACCACATATGTATTCACCAGAGTAATTGCATGTGTGTTCTTTTCATGAACCACATATGGATCCACCAGAGTCATTGCACGCATGTTCTTTTTCACAAACCACATATGGATCCACCAGAGTCATTGCATGTATGTTCTTTTCATCAACCACGTATGGATCCACTAGAGTCATTGCATGTGTGTTCTTTTCACAAACCACATATGGATCCACTAGAGTCATGCATGTGTGTTATTTTCATGAACCACATGGATCCACCAGTTTCATTGCATGTGTGTTCTTTTCATGAACCACATATGGATCCACAAGAGTCATTGCATGCCTGTTCTTTTGAAAAACCACATATGGATCCACCAGAGTCATTGGATGTCTATTCTTTTCACAAACCAGATATGAATCCACCAGAGTCATTGAATATGTGTTCTTTTCTTGAACCACATATGAATCCACCAGAGTCATTGCATGTCTATTCTTTTCATGAACCACATATGGATCCACCAGAGTCATTGCATGTATGTTCTTTTCACAAACCACATATGGATCCATCAGAGTCATTACATGTTTGTCCTTATCATGAACCACATATGGATCCACTAGAGTCATTGTATCTGTGTTCTTTTCATGAATCACACATGGATCACCAGAGTCTTTGTACGTGTGTTCTTTTCATGAACCACATATGCATCCACTAGAGTCATTGCATTTCTGTTATTTTCATGAACCACATATGGATCCACCAGAGTCATTGCATGTATGTTCTTTTCATCAACCACATATGGATCCACCAGAGTCATTGCATGTCTGTTCTTTTCATGAACCACATATGAATCCACCCGAGTCATTGCATGTCTGTTCTTTTGACAAACCACAAATGGATCCACTAGAGTCATTGCATGTCTAATCTTTTCATGAACCACATATGGATCCACCAGAGTCATTCCATGTCTGTTCTTTTGAAAAAGCACATATGGATCCACCAGAGTCATTGCATGTCTGTTCTTTTGACAAACCACATATGCATCAACCAGAGTCATTGCATGTCTGTTCTTTTCATGAACCACATATGGATCCACTACGGCCATTTTATGTCTGTTCTTTTCAAAAAACACATATGGATTCACTAGAGTCATTACATGTCTGTTCTTTTCATGAATCACATATGGATCCACCAGAGTCAGTGAATGTGTGTTCTTTACATGAACCACACATAGATCCACCAGAGTCATTGCATGTGTGTTGTTTTCATGAACCACATATGGATCCACCAGAGTCATTGCATGTGTGTTATTTTCATGAACCACATATGGATCCATCAGAGTCATTGCATGTCTGTTCTTTTCATGAACCACATATGGATCCACAAGAGGCATTGCATGTCTCTTCTTTTCATGAACCACGTATGGATCCACTAGAGTCATTGCATGTGTGTTCTTTCCACAAACCACATATGGATCCACAGAGTCATTGCATGTCTATTCTTTTCACAAACCACATATGGATCCACTAGTGTCATTGCATGTCTGTTCTTTTCATGAATCACATATGGATCCACCAGAGTCACTGCATGTCTGTTCTTTTCATGAACAACATATGGATCCACCAGAGTCATGGCATGTTTGTTCTTTTCACAAACCACATATGGATCCATCAGAGTTATTACATGTTTGTCCTTATCATGAACCACATATGGATCCACTAGAGTCATTGTATGTGTGTTCTTTTCATGAACCACACATGGATCACCAGAGTCATTGTATTTGTGTTCTTTTCATGAACCACATATGGATCTACCAGAGTCATTGCATTTCTGTTCTTTTCATGAACCACATATGGATCCACAAGAGTCATTGCATGTATATTCTTGTCATCGACCACATATGGATCCACCAGAGTCATTGCATGTCTGTTCTTTTCATGAACAACATATGAATCCACCAGAGTCATTGCATGTCTGTTCTTTTGACAAACCACATATGGATCCACCAGAGTCATTGCATGTCTGTTCTTTTCATGAACCCCATATGGATCCACGAGAGTCATTGCATGTCTGTTCTTTTGACAAACCACATATGCATCCACCAGAGTCATTGCATGTCTGTTGTTTTCATGAACCACATATGGATCCACTACAGCCATTATATGTCTATTCTTTTCACAAGACACATATGGATCCACCAGAGTCATTCCATGTCTTTTCTTTTCATGAACCACATATGGATCCACCAGAGTCATTGCATGTGTGTTATTTTCATGAACCACATATGGATCTATCAGAGTTATTGCATGTATGTTCTTTTCATGAACCACATATGGATCACAAGAGTCATTGCATGTCTATTCTTTTCATGAACCACGTATGGATCCACTAGAGTCATTATATGTGTTCTTTTCAGAAACCACATTTGGATCCACTAGATTCATTGCATGTGTGTTATTTTCATGAACCACATGGATCCACTAGTGTCATTGAATTTGTGTTCTTTTCATGAACCACATATGAATCCCCCAGAGTCATTGCCTTGTATGCTCTTTATATGAACCACATATGGATCCACTAGAGTCATTGCATGTCTATTCTTTTCACAAATCACATATGGATGCACCAGAGTCATTGCATGTTTGTTCTTTTCATGAACCACATATGGATCCACCAGAGTTATTGGATGTGTGTTCTTTTCATGAACCTCACATGGATCCACCAGAGTTATTGCATGTGTGTTCTTTTCATGAACCACATATGGATCCACCAGAGTCATTGCATGTCTATTGTTTTCATGAACCACATATGGATCCACCAGAGTCATTGCCTGTCTGTTCTTTTCATAAACCACAAATGGATCCATTAGAGTCATTGCATGTTTGCCTTTTAATGAACCACATATGGATCAACCAGAGTCATTGTATGTGTGTTCTTTTCATGAACCACAGATGGATCACCAGAGTCATTGTATGTGTGTTCTTTTCATGAACCACATTTGGATCCACCAAAGTCATTGCATTTCTGTTCTTTTCATGAACCACATATGGATCCACCAGAGTCATTGCATGTCTGTTCTTTTCGTCGACCACATATTGATCCACTAGAGTCATTGCATGTCTGTTCTTTTCATGAACCACATATGGATCCACCAGAGTCATTGCATGTTTATTATTTTTAAAAACCACATATGGATCCACCAGAGTCATTGCATTTCTATTCTTTTGAGGAACCACATATGCATCCACTAGAGTCATTGCATGTCTTTTCTTTTCATGAACCACATATGGATCCACTAGGGCCATTATATGTCTGTTCTTTTCATAAAAAAATATGGATCCACCAGAGTCATTGCAGGTCTGTTCTTTTCATGAATCACATATGGATCCACCAGAGTCATTGCATGTTTGTTCTTTTCATGAACCACATATGGATCCACTAGAGTCATTGAATGTGTGTTCTTTTCATGAACCACACATGGATCCACCAGAGTCATTGCATGTGTGTTCTTTCCATGAACCACATATGGATACATCAGAGTCATTGCATGTCTGTTCTTTTCAGGAACCACATATGGATCCACCAGAGTCATTGCATGTCTGTTCTTTTTACCAACAACATATGGATCCATCAGAGTCATTCCATGTCTGTTCTTTTCTTGAACCACATGTGGATCCACCAGAGTCATTGCATGTCTGATCTTTTCATGGACCACATATAGATCCACTAGAGTCATTGCATGTGTGTTCTTTTCACAAACCACGGATGGGTCCACCAGAGTCATTGCATGTGTGTTATTTTCATGAACTAATGGATCCACCAGTGTCAGTGCATGTGTGTTCTTTTCATGAACCACATATGGATCCACCAGAGTCATTGCATGTCTGTTCTTTTCACATACCACATATGGCTCCCTCAGAGTCATTGCATCTCTGTTCTTTTCATGAACCACATATGGATCGACCAGCATCATTTCATGTGTGTTGTTTTCCTGAACCATCACTAGAGTCATTGCATATGTGTTATTTTCACAACCACATATGGATCCACCAGAGTCATTGCATGTGTTTTCTTTTCATGAACCACGTGTGGATCCACCAGTGTCATTGTATGTGTGTTATTTTCATGAACCACATATGGATCCACCAGAGTCATTGCATGTGTGTGCTTTTCATGAACCACATATGGATCCAGCAGAGTCATTGCATGTGTGTTCTTTTCATGAACCACATATGGATCCACCAGAGTCATTGCATGTATGTCCTTTTCACAATCCACATATGGATCCACCAGAGTCATTGCATGTCTATTGTTTTCATGAACCACATATGGATCCACCAGAGTCATTGCATGTCTGTTCTTTTCATAAACCACAAATGGATCCATTAGAGTCTTG
>CAJUXJ010000100.1:0-64058 GCA_910589775.1 Avena eriantha
TCTTTCCACAAACCACATATGGATCCACTAGATTTCATTGCATGTGTGTTCTTCTCACAAACCACATATGGATCCACTATATCCATTGCATGTGTGTTCTTCTCATAAACCACATATGGATCCACCAGAGTCATTGCATGTGTGTTCTTTTCCTAGATCACATATGTATCCACCATAGTCATTGCATGTGTGTTCTTCTCATAAACCACATATGGATCCACCAGAGTCATTGCATGTGTGGTCTTTTCATAAACCACACACGGATCCACCAGTGTCATTGCATGTGTGTTCTTCTCATAAACCATACGTGGATCCACTAGAGTCATTGCATGTTTGTTCTTTTCCTAAAATACATATGGATCCACAACTAGATTCATTGGATGTATTTTCTTTTCATAAACCACATATGGATCCACCAGAGTCATTGCATGTCTATTCTTTTCGTAAACCACATATGGAACCATCAGATTCATTACATGTGTGTTCTTTTCACAAACCACATATGGATCCACCAGTGTAATTGCATGTGTGTTCTTCTCATAAACCACATATGAATCCACCAGAGTCATTGCATGTGTATTGTTTTCCTAAAACACATATGGATCCACAACTAGAGTCATTGCACGTTTGTTCTTTTCATAAACCACATATGGATCCACCAGAGTCATTGCATGTGCGTTGTTTTAACAAACCACATATGGATCAACCAGTGTCATTGCATGTATGTTCTTTTCATAAACCATATATGGATCCACCTGAGTTCATTGAATGTTTGTTGTTCTCATAAACAACATATGGATCCACCATAGTCATTGCATGTGTGTTCTTCCCATAAACCACATATGGATCCACTAGAGTCATTGCATGTGTGTTGTTTTCATAGACCACATATGGATCCACAACTAGAGTCTTAGGATATGTGTTCTTTTCTTAAACCACATATGGATCCACCAGTGTCATTGCATGTGTGTTCTTTTCATAAACCGCATATGGATCCACAACTAGAGTCATTGGATGTGTGTTCTTTTCATAAACAACATATGGATCCACCAGAGTCGTTGCATGTCCGTTCTTTTCAGAAACCACAAATGGATCCACCAGAGTCATTGCATGCGTGTTCTTTTCACAAGCCACATATGGATCCACCAGTGTCATTGCATGTGTGTTGTTTTCACAAACCACATATGGATCCACCAGAGTTCATTGCATGTGTGTTCTTCTCATAAACCACATATGGATCCACCATAGTCATTGCATGTATGTTCTTCTCATAAACCATATATCGATCAATCAGAGTCATTGTATGTGTGTTCTTTTCCTAAAATACATACCGATCCAAAAATAGAGTCATTGGATGTATGTTATTTTCATAAACCACATATGGATCCACCAGAGTCATTGCATGTCTATTTTTTTCATAAACCACATATGGATCCACTAGACTCATTGCATGTGTGTTCTTTTCACAAACCACATATGGATCCACCAGTATCATTGCATGTGTGTTCTTCTCATAAACCACATATGGATCCACGAGAGTCATTGCATGTGTATGCTTTTCCTAAAACACATATGGATCCACAACTAGAGTCATTGGATGTGTGTTATTTTCATAAAACACATACAGATCCACTAGAGTCATTGCTAGTCTATTCTTTTCATAAACCACATATGGATCCACAACTAGAGTCATTGGATGTGTGTTCTTTTCATAAACCACATATGGATCCACAAGTGTCATTGCATGCGTGCTCTTTTCACAAACCACATATGGATCCACTAGAGTTCATTGCATGTGTGTTCTTCTCATAAACCACATATGGATCCACCATAGTCATTGCATGTGTGTTGTTCTCATAAACCACATATGGATCCACCAGAGTCATTGCATGTGTGTTCTTTTCCTAAAACACATATGGGTCCACCAGAGTCATTGCATGTGTGTTCTTCTCATAAACCACATATGGATCCACCAGTGTCATTGCATTTGTGTTCTTTTTATAGACCACATATGGATCTACTAGTCATTACAGGTGTGTTATTTTCACAAACCACATATGGAACCATAGCTAGAGTCATTGCATGTCTGTTCTTTTCACCAACCACATGTGGATCCACTAGAGTCATTTCATGTGTTCTCTTTTCATAAACCACATATGGATCCACCAGATTAATTGCATGTGTCTTCTTTTCATAAACCACATATGGATCCACTAGAGTTCATTGCATGTGTGTTCTTCTCATAAACCACATATGGATCCACCAGAGTCATTCCATGTGTCTTCTTTTCACAAACCACATATGGATCCACTAGTGTCATTGCATGTGTGTTGATTTCACAAAACACATATGGATTCACCAGAGTTCATTGCATTTGTGTTCTTTTCATAAACCACATATGGATCCACCATAGTCATTGCATGTGAGTTCTTCTCGTATACCACATATGGATCCACCAGAGTCATTGCATGTGTGTTCTTTACGTAAAATACATATGGATCCACAACTAGAGTCATTGGCTGTATTTTATTTTCATAAACCACATATGGATCCACCAGAGTCGTTGCATGTCTATTCTTTTCATAAACCACATATGGAACCACCAGAGTCATTACATGTGTGTTCTTTTCACAACCCACATATGGATCCACCAGTGTCATTGCATGTGTGTTCTTCTCGTAAACCACATATGAATCCACCAGAGTCATTGCATGTGTATTCTTTTCCAAAAACACATATGGATCCACAACTAGAGTCATTCCATGTTTGTTCTTTTCACCAACCACAAATGGAACCACCAGTGTCATTGCATGTGTGTTGTTTTAACAAACCACATATGGATCAACCAGTGTCATTGCATGTATGTTCTTTTCATAAACCACATATGGATGCACCAAGAGTTCATTGAATGTTTGTTCCTCTCATAAACAACATATGGATCCACCATAGTCATTGCATGTGTGTACTTCTCATAAACCACATATGGATCCACCAGAGTCATTGCATGTGTGTTGTTTTCATAGACCACATATGGATGCACAACTAGAGTCATTGAACGTGTGTTCTTTCCTTAAACCACATATGGATCCACCAGTGTCATGTCATTTGTGTTCTTCCACAAATCACATATGGATCCACTAGATTTCATTGCATGTGTGTTCTTCTCACAAACCACATATGGATCCACTATATCCATTGCATGTGTGTTCTTCTCATAAACCACATATGGATCCACCAGAGTCATTGCATGTGTGTTCTTTTCCTAGATCACATATGTATCCACCATAGTCATTGCATGTGTGTTCTTCTCATAAACCACATATGGATCCACCAGAGTCATTGCATGTGTGGTCTTTTCATAAACCACATATGGATCCACCAGTGTCATTGCATGTGTGTTCTTCTCATAAACCATACGTGGATCCACTAGAGTCATTGCATGTTTGTTCTTTTCCTAAAATACATATGGATCCACAACTAGAGTCATTGGATGTATTTTCTTTTCATAAACCACATATGGATCCACCAGAGTCATTGCATGTCTATTCTTTTCGTCAACCACATATGGAACCATCAGAGTCATTACATGTGTGTTCTTTTCACAAACCACATATGGATCCACCAGTGTAATTGCATGTGTGTTCTTCTCATAAACCAAATATGAATCCACCAAAGTCATTGCATGTGTATTGTTTTCCTAAAACACATATGGATCCAGAACTAGAGTCATTGCACGTTTGTTCTTTTCATAAACCACATATGGATCCACCAGAGACATTGCATGTGCGTTGTTTTAACAAACCACATATGGATCAACCAGTGTCATTGCATGTATGTTCTTTTCATAAACCATATATGGATCCACCCGAGTTCATTGAATGTTTGTTCTTCTCATAAACAACATATGGATCCACCATAGTCATTGCATGTGTGTTCTTCTCATAAACCACATATGGATCCACTAGTGTCATTGCATGTGTGTTGTTTTCATAGATCACATATGGATCCACAACTAGATTCATTGGATGTGTGTTCTTTTCTTAAACCACATATGGATCCACCAGTGTCATTGCATGTGTGTTCTTTTGATAAACCGCATATGGATCCACAACTAGAGTCATTGGATGTGTGTTCTTTTCATAAACCACATATGGATCCACCAGAGTCATTGCATGTCCGTTCTTTTCAGAAACCACAAATGGATCCACCAGAGTGATTGCATGCGTGTTCTTTTCACAAGCCACATATGGATCCACCAGTGTCATTGCATGTGTGTTGTTTTCACAAACCACATATGGATCCACCAGAGTTCATTGCATCTGTGTTCTTCTCATAAACCACATATGGATCCACCATAGTCATTGCATGTATGTTCTTCTCATAAACCATATATCGATCAACCAGAGTCATTGTATGTGTGTTCTTTTCCTAAAACATATATGGGTCCACCATAGTCATTACATGTGTGTTCTTCTCATAAACCACATATGGATCCACCAGTGTCATTGCATGTGTGGTATTTTCATAGACCACACATGGATCCACCAGAGTCATTACATGTGTGTTCTTTTCACAAACCACATATGGAACCACGGCTAGAGTCATTGCATGTCTATTATTTTCACCAACCACATGTGGATCCACCAGAGTCATTGCATGTGTGTTCTTTTCATTAACCACATCTAGAGTCATTGCATGTCTATTCTTTTCATAAACCACATATGGATCCACCAGAGTCATTGCATGTGTGTTCTTTTCACAAACCACATATGGATCCACCAGTGTCATTGCATCTGTGTTCTTCTCACAAACCACATATGGATCTACTAGAGTTCATTGCATGTGTGTTTTTCTCATAAACCACATATGGATCCACCATAGTTATTGCATGTGTGTTCTTCTCATAAACCACATATGGATCCACCAGAGTCATTGCATGTGTGTTCTTTTCATAAACCACATATGGATCCATAGAGTCATTGGATGCGTGTTCATTTCATAAACCACATATGGATCCACCAGAGTCATTGCATGTCTATTTTTTTCATAAACCACATATCGATCCACCAGCACTACAAGAAAAGTTTCCTTCCACAACCACTTGGCCCGACGGTCGTCGTAGAAGGCGCGTCTTCCGTGACGAAATTCTCGGCTCGGCCGTGGCGGATGGAAAACTTTTTTTTCCGGTTTCGCGGCCCTCTACGACGATGGATATGCTAAAAGCATGGAGGAAGCTCGGCTGGCGCATGGCAGAAGCAAGATTTTTGTTTCCTCGCGCGTTGTTGACTCGCTGAAGTCTTTTGAGGCATGTGGGTCCCAGACTTCAGTGTCTCTAGCGGACCATACTTTTCGGTCGCGCCTCCCTGATTTGAACTCGATAACATAGCTTGAGGTGTCTGCCATTTAGTCAGGCTTCTAGGTCCACATGTCAGCCTCTCATAAGAAGGATCGTGTGTATGATGGAATTTTTTCCTTCTCTCGCGCTACCCTGTTCCGAAGTTGATAGCGCTGCTTGATGCATCTACCGTCTAATCAACCTCGTGGGACCCACATGTCATCCTATCATTAGAAGAAACGTGTGTATGATGGAATTTTTTCCTTCGCTGGCGCTACCCCGTTCTGAGTTGATAGCGCTGCTCGACGCGTCTACCGTTTAACCAACCTCTTGTGCCCCACATGTCATCCTCTCATTAGAAGAAACGTGTGTATGATGGATTTTTTTCCTTGGATCGCGCTACCCTGTTACGAATTTGATAGCGTTGTTCGATGCATCTTCGTTTAATCACGATGCTAGGCCCCACATGGCATCCTCTCATTAGAAGAAACGTGTCTATGATGGATTTTTTCCTTCGCTAGCGCTACCCCATTCCGATTTGATAGCGCTGCTCGACGGATCAACCGTTTAACCAACCTCCTGAGCCCCACATGCCATCCTCTCATTAGAAGAACGTGTGTATGATGGATTTTTTTCCTTGGCAAGCGCTACCCCGTTCCGAGTAGATAGTGCTGCTCGACGCATCTACTGTTAAACCAACCTCCTGAGCCCCACATGCCATCCTCTCATTAGAAGAAACGTGTGTATGATGGATTTTTTACCCTCTATGGGGCCTTCGTGGTCCAAACTTGATAGCTTTGCTCGCTACATCAGCCGTTTAATCAAACTCCTGGACCCCACTTGTCATCCTGTCATTAGAAGAAACGTGTTTATATCAAACCTGTGTATGATCGACTTTTTTTCGGCCGCGTCCGCTGTTTTGACCTTGGCAACATTGCTCGATGTAGCAGCCGTGTATGGTCTTGCTGCTGAGGCCCCCATGTCACCCTCTCTGGTATGATCTGGTCGGTGGGTCCCTGATGCTAGCCTCTTTGTACAAGTATTGAACTTTTTTTTCAAACCCGACCATTAAACTTGAGGGATGCTGCAGGCTGGTGGGTCCGTGATGTTAGCCTCTCCGTAATGCAATATTAAAAAGTAAACCCTTTCTAAAAAAGTAGACCCAAGATATAAATAAATATGTACACACAGTGGATTCGAACTAAAGACCTTCAAATCAAATCAAATAGACATAAACTGAGTGTTTTGCCACAATACCAAAGATACTAATAGAAATTGAATCATTAAACATGTATTAGTACTACAACTTATGTATCAGTCTTCTAAAAAATATTGTTGTGTTTCCATGCTATCTCTCTTAAAATAAAAGAGCAGTGCTACTAGAACCTCGATCTATAAAAAGCCACATAATGGAATAGTTTCTTAAAGACATGGGTAGGGAGAGTTTTTTTAGAGGTGGGGGCACTACCAAAAAGGCCAAATTAAAAAGTTTTTGGGCTATGGCCAATGGGCTCCTATCTCAAATTTTTACTAGGCTGTGTCTCGCCAGATTCAAACACAGACCTCTTCGAGGGAGGAAAAAAGTTGATAATTCCTTTGACAGATATTCATGTAAAAATATCTAATGAACACACACCACATGTGCCAAAACAGGGCTGGTATCCAATGACTTCACTTGGTGAAATCACGCTATATATCTTTACCCTCTCATCTCTGTGCAAAATGCATCCAATGGTTTCGATGACACAAAGGAAAAAGCTCTAGAGCAAGCATCCAGCAGCAATGATGGAACTTTTGACAAATTCAATACCATTTGGAAGATTAAGGAGTACAGAATAATAAGACATAAAAAATCGACAGATTCCTAGTTCATATTCAGCAACACTTGACCAATTCAGAAGCATTTCAAAGTGACCGATTCAGCAATACAAACACTGAAATTCAATATCACTATAGAGAAAGACAATTCTTGTTTCAGCTCTAAAAACCATGCCACGCGATCAGTTTTCCCTTTTCTCCAAACACACTCGATCACAACACAATCATTTTTATAATATTTGCTCATATAGGGAACCGTCATATAGATACAGATATACCATACTAGTACGTACTAGTCATAGCTCCAATCCAGCAAAAGGTTATCACAGTTTTACCGCCCATATATGATCAGTGGAGATAAGACAACCACATAATTAATTACAATAGCATGCGGCCAAAGATCTAGACAACTAGGAAGTTCATGAACACCATGTCGCATTCAGGGCAGCGAGATACATCGACCTTGACCATTCTTCCAATAGTAAGTTTGGTTGCTTTCCGAAACTTGATCCACCTAGAAGTAGCTACCAAGCGCCCATCAGTCAAGTTAATGGCGTAGCATCCCTCAATAAGCAATCCTTCACTCTGCATCTTGAAGACTATTGTTCCCTTTCGTCTGGCCTGGAGTTTCTTTGTGGCACTCTTAGGCAATTTCCCAGTCAAAGCAAGAGATAGACGCATAATTCCTAAGAGCGATGCACTGAATCATGTGAAACTTGAGTAGGCATTTAGAATAGTTTATCTGCTGCCATATACTCACAAACATAATCCGGTGCGACCTTGTGATGACACGTGTGTAGGATATGGTCTCACAAGGTGCTGCCCGGGGTGATGAAGGATCTTGTGCCGGTGCATATGCTAGGGAGGGTGCTGGTGCAGGAGATGGTGCCACTAATTGTAGAGGGGCTGGTGCAGGAGCGAGAAGGCCCACAAGCGGTGCCGACGCCAGCAGCTTGATGCTAGATTCCTTCTGAGGGGTATCTAAGCTGACTGCAGGGATGGTAGAGGCAGATGACAAGTGTACAAGCAAAATGGTCTCTTATATAACAGTTACTCACAAGACAGTGATCAGAGGATATGATGAGTATACAAGCAAATTAAGTTACTACCCTCCATTCTTTCTACTTAGGTCAACAGGTGCCGGAGCAGGAACTAGGGCCAGTGCCGTTGGGGGTGCCAGCAGCTTGGTGCTGGTTACCTTCTGAGGGGTAGGTAAGGGGACTGCAGGAGTGGTCAGAGAGGCATATGAGATGTGGACAAGCAAAATGGTTTCTTATACAACAGTAACTCCTAGACAGAGATGAGAGTATAGAAGCGAATTAAGTTACTACCTCTATTCTTTCTCCTACTGAGGTCAACAAGTGCCGTTTCAGGAACTGGGGTCGGTGCTGGTGTCGGTGCCAGTAGCTGGATGCTGGCACCCTTCTGGGTGGTACATAAGGGGAAGCAGACTGCAGAAGTGGTCAGGGTCATATGATGACTAAAGACAATGGTGCAGAACAGTTAGTCGCAAGAAAATCATTAGAGGTTGTGATGAGTACAGAATCAAATTAATTAGTACTACCTCTATTCTTGGTCCTTCAGTCAACAGGTGTACGATGGCATGCAAGTATCTGCCCAGGCTTGCTAAAATCGAATGTTGCCTCATCCCCCTACTTCAGACTATTCTCACGGACATACTTGGACCAACCTCGGCCACCCAAATAGGTGGTGGCCATCGTCTGGGAGACATCCACATCATATAGTTGCCGCATGCCTTTAGGGCCCTCTCTATACAGAGTTAGAAACTTGTCGTTTTTGAACATCTTGTTTATAATGGGGCGAGCGACACAAGGGACAGCCTTCACGAGAAAATTGATAGAGAAGTAAGGCGATAGCAAAAAAAGCGAGATACAAGATCTAACATCTAGTCGGTCTAGACCACTTGGAATCCATACCTGATACCATGGGTACCCTTTGCAAAGGGTGGCCATGCACCATTTTTCATCCCTCTTCCTTTGGAATGGCATATAGGGGCCCCCTTTCAATCCACAAGCTTGACAAGAGGAGGGTAGCAGAAAGGGCTGAGCAGCTCGTGCGTGATACTGATTGAAATTAAGTGGAAAGATTGAATTATGTAAAGAGCAAGTAAATCTAATAATATAAGAAAAAACCATTGCCTGTAAAGCAAACAGATTTTATTTTCATGAACTTCTAATGAGCGTAAACATATAGTACTAGCTAACAATGATAACATGGAAAATCATAACATGTGAAATTGTGGATTTCCAAATTATACCCACTTCTTAGAGAGGTCACTGCCCACCTGGGTACTGTGTTGGCGCTTCCTCGTTGTGTAGAGGATGTCCTCTTTTGGTGCGGGCATCAGAAATCTACTAGCCTCTACAACGGCCTCAGCCTCCGCAGCAGCACCTTCAATCTGCATAAATAGCAACAAAGCTCCACAGTTCAATACTATGTAAAGTTTGGTCAAACTTTCTATCGCTTGACTTTTCAAAAAATGCAGTATATGCCTAAGCCTTGGGAGAGGGAGTACAGTACATAGTAGTAATATACTGACTGTATGAGATAGTCTGACAGATCCAGATCTGGATTCACATAAACACAGTGTCAAAATTAATAAAATCACGCATATATTTCTGAACATCTGATAAGCATGCATCACACGAAGCGGGTAATACTTAAATCTGTCTGCACCATGGTAATAAGGGTATTAAGAACAAATACCTTTCTCTTTAAGCTGGGCCCTCCCAGTTGGTCGGTGGCCTTGCACTTGTTTTTTGGTGAGTAGTGGTACTCGCCGGATCCTGCGGCATCTGGGGGTACCATCCTATTTGCCGCACCTGGAGCACCACACGTTTGTAGGTATGTACCACCGTGCTACAGTAAATAAAGAAGAGATGGTGTCACAGAGGATTCCACAAAAATAGGATGCAAATAGAGACAACTTTTATCACAGGGATACATCCAGGTTGCAGCCAACCACTTTCAGCATTGGAAAGAATGGAAGAACGCAATGAATATACAACTACATTACCTTTTTAGGCAACTTTTAAGGGAACTGACGGGACCATCCCTGTCCGTAGTGGTCGTGCGCGCCACTGACCCATAGTTCTCCATACAGAATTTGACACAAAATCCATTGCACATTACGAGTAGCAACTAAAGGTTACAGAAGTGAAGAACACCGAAATAGAACCTGACCAAATGCCCCAATGAGAACAGCGGTGACCATGCCCTGATCCAGAATCCGTAGAAAATCAGTACCACCTCCCCCCACCCCACCCCCATCCCCACCATCACCCCCACCCCACCCAAATGACCCAATCGATTAGAGAAGAGGAAAATGTCCTGATTAGGTGATTCTGAGGTGATCAATAAGCAAGAACTCCACAATCAAAGCATACCGAATACTACTAGTCCTAGTACTAATAGTACCCCCAATGGCCCAATCGGAGCAAATTAAGCAAAGCCGGATTTCGAGGTGAGCAAATACACCCACCTATTTCAACAAGAACTCCTCAATCGGAGGTTGCACCAGTTCTAACAGTTGCCTGCTGGATGTGAGCTAGCTAGTAATGGTTTCTTGTCTTGTCGTCGATAGAAAGGCATGGGAAGGGGAGTAGTAGTACTAGCAGTAGTAGGGCTGGGCAGGACACTTTTTTCTACAGTATTTTTAAGTGGCAGTGGTGGGAACATTTTGCCGGGAGAGAATCCCGAATTTTTGTTCCCAGCTATCACGTGGTGGCCTACAACTGTTTCAAGCGAGACCCACGTTAGGGGTGAGTTAAAGCAGGTCCCACATCAAGTGGGTTAGATAATTGACCGAGCCAACCTCCTCCTTCCCTTAGTATCCGCCATGGGAAAAAAACCATGGTTAATTCATTTGTGACGGGGCTTTTACCACGAAGGCCATCCGTCGTGCAAGACTCTTCGGCCACGAAAAATGGGTCTTCAACCACGAAAATCGTCCGTTGTAAAAGCCAACTTTTCTTGTAGTTCATGTTCCAAAAGAAGAGCAAGACCATCTACTGGTCTTGATCTAAACAAGTACCAATACATCACTATTAGTTCTAAAAAATAGTTTAGTAATAGCAACAACAGAACATTCAACAGATTCAATGGCACTTGAAAGATTCAGCGGTACTAATAAGACAGAAAAATATCATCAGATTCCCAGTTCATAATAAGCGGCACTCGAAAGATTTAGCACCATTTCAAAGTGACCGATTTAGCAGTATAGATAATGACCAAAGGAATTGACAGATTCATCAATGCAGACATTGAAATTCGATAGATGTAGCAAGGCCATGATTCAAAAGGAAAGAGAGACCTTATTATGCACTATATCCGTTTGTCGGAACAAGTACCAGTACATAGGTATTACTCCTACTACAAAATAGATTAAAAGTAGCAGAACTCCATGCAAAATACTCAGAACTACCTTAAGCTAGGAACCACATGTCCCAAAATGATAAGAAAAATCTGGTCGAGGAGTACATGTGTTCAAGTTAGGATCATCACAAGAAGATAAAGATGGGTTAATCTCTAAGAAATAGAGATGCAGAAGTGGGACAAATGGGATAGGTGGGATCCTTAATTTTAGACCCCTAGACTAACTCTAAACTAAGTAGGAGAAGTGGGACAAGTAGGATTTAACAAATTTCACTTATCCCGCTTATCCCACTTAGTTTAGAGTTAGTTTAGAAGTCTCCCACATATATCACCTCTTCATCTAGGGTAATAATCTTGTCCATACAAAGCTTGTATTCCACGGTGAACTCCGATGGTCAATTCTGAGGATGAGCGACCAGATTAGACCGACAAACTGAGAACGAGCAAGTGGTTTTAGATTTCGCATAGAATACCTTCTCAAACAAGCCATTTGGATGTGCAGAGCTCAACTTCACCGTGGACTGCGGCGACACGTCCGCCGTCGGCCTGACGCACATGACAGATATCAAGATGACATCGTCACGCTGGTCAAATAGCATGCAGAACACCGTGTCATCAAACCCAGTTAGCCCAATATCTACATTTTGCGAGCCCGGTGCCAGCACCGGCTTAGAGATGCACCTACCTTTCCTACCATAGTGTAAAATGCGCAACCTCATGGCGTGGCCTTCTCTGAGGTGGGAGTGGAACACAAACGGAATTGCGGCGAACTCGCAGCCAGGCACCACACAGTTCCATTGGACAGCATCAGCGAGCATTGAACATGAAGACATATTTGGCTGGACAGCCTATACCAATTGGGTATGTCACCAACATAAAGTAATTAATTAGTACGACATTACATATATTCATATTAGGATCATCACAAGAAGCTCGCAGGTAATGCCTCGGTTTCGGCAGGTACGACATGAGCCCTTTCAGCGCGACTTGAGCCAGTGAAGGCATCCTCGCCTGCTCAGACGTCGCTACCATTTCGACCTAATGGAGCTTATTCCATGACGGCAGCGACCATAACATCACCTTGTACCGTGACGATTCACATGTCATTGACCTGACGTACCTGATGGATAGGAAGATGTCCATGGTGTACCCTCCAATTAGGGTGGCAAACTCCGTGGCCTCTTTCCTGATGTCGATGATCTCTGGTGTGTGCACCATGTTAGTCGGGTACCAATACTTGCTGGAGTGGGTCACTTGGGGAAAATAGTACATCTTGTGGGCAAGTTTCAAGTGGTCAAAGAGCTCGTGCACATTTAGTGGCCGGTTGACGAACTCGCATCCTCGCTCCATGCAGGCTGCGCACGGGGCGTAGCAGCACTGGATCTTGTGCTCGTAGATGTCGTTGTAGGAGACCAATGAACAATAGTGGTTGTTGGGGCACCTGCTACCTTTTCCGATGGCGACCTGGTGGTACAGCTCCTTGGAGCATGTGACCAGCCTAACGGCGCTGATAGTATCCAGGCGCATAGTGATTTCATTGAAGATGTCGTCACCCTGACGATGCTCCAGATGCAGTGCCGCAGGTTGCACCTCGAATCCGCCATCCCGTCCGGACGGAATGGGGGCGATGGTGGATCTATGTAGATTTGTTGGTGGTTTTTGGAGGAGAGGGCTGGTGGCCTAGAGGGAGTGATCCAACATGCAAGATGTGGAGTAAAATGTGTGAAGCACGCGCTAGAGATGCGTCCAGGCGGCGTCGATGAGTGGGGATAGAGTAAACGGAGATGGGGAAGATAGGATTGCTCTTTGAAAGAGATATTTTCTTTTCTTCTGCTATAAGAAGCGGCTGCATCGAGGGTCTGGCTAGCATGAATGCGTGTAAAACGCGCCCCTGTGCAATAAATTAAACATGTAACTTCCTTGCGCAGTACTTTCTCATCACGGCAGCTTCTATTTTCATACTAGTATTAGGGCATCACCTTGGTGGCAGACTTTGTCTATAAGCTGGGAAGTTTTAACAAAAAGCTTTCGATGTACTGAATTCCTGGTTATCTTAAAAAGTATTTGGCAAATTTTAAGAGAAATCTATCTATCATGCTTACTTGTAGTTAAAATTTGACATGGTTGGTGGGAGTGCGGTTTACATCGAAGACCTAAAAAAGAAAAAATTACATAAAGGTCCATAAACTTAGCACAAAGGGCCCTAAAGTTAAGCAAGGAAAAGCACTCGGGTCCTTCTCGAGAAAGAAAGTGAGCCATACCCTTTGTACTACTGTATTTACTTCACACAAACACACAAAATGCTCCTCACACTTTAGAACCAGCGTGCTGGGGTGTGCTTGGTGCTTCCTCTTCGCAGGGTGTGAAATGGAACAACAATGCAGGTCGACGCACGTGGGCAGCGCCACGATGTAGATGAGGGAGAGATCAGCGGGCCAACAGGGTGTGTGTGGATGGTGACGAGGCAGGAAAGGAGAGAGAAAACACAATTTGTTTTGCATGCATATATAGAGTATAGGTCCCGAAATTTTGATAATAGGTTCAACCTCTTGCTAAGATTCTACATCTTGACAACTTAACGAAATTATATTAGGTCAAACTTGAGATAGGAGTAAGCGTGATAGATAGATCTTGCATTAGTTGTCTTTTCAAAGGTCGATGGGTGCATCTTCTTTTAGTAAACAATGTCGTCGGTGTGAGTTTCCAACTATCAAGAAAGAACATTCTTGATTTTCCCATGTTTTGCGAATTTTAAAACTTCCTAGCTAACTCTGTTGACTTGAATGAGACTATGTGCCAATTTATCGAAATTAGGTCAAGTTTGAACTATAAGTAAATTGAGGTTGCTTTGGAATTTTTTTGAAAAAACTTTTTGGTGGTTTTTGATGTACTAAATTCCTGGTTAGCTTCAAAAGTTTTTGGAAAATTTTAAGAGGAAACTATCTATCGCGCTTACTTGTAGTTAAAATTTGACAGATCGGTGGGAGTATGTTTTAGATCGAAGACCTCAAAAAAAGAGAAAATTACATGTAGAGGTCCATAAATTTAGCACAAAGGGCCCTAAAGTTAAGCAAGGAAAAGCAGGTGGGTCCTTCTCAAGCGAGAAACTAAGCCATACCCTTCGTACTAATGTACTCGGTTCACAAAAAACGCTCCTCACACTTTCGAACCAACGTGATGGGGGATGTGCTTGGTGCTTCCTCTGTGTAGGGTGTGAAATAGAATGACAAGGTAGGTCGACGCACGTGGGCAGCGCCACATTATGGACGAGGGAGAGATTAGACGATAGGGGTGTGAGTGGATGGTGATGAGGTAGTGAAGAAGGAGAGAGAAACATAATTTGTTTTGCGTGCATATATATAGTAAATAAAAGGTCCTGGAATTTTTACAACACGTTCAAGTTCTTACTAAGAAATTGCATCTTGACAACTTAACGAAATTAGGTCAAACATGAGCTACAAGTTAGCGTGATAGATTGCTCTTGGATTAATTTTTTTTGAAGGTAGATGGGTGCATCTTATTTTAGTAAACGATGTCATCGGTGTGAGTTTGCCAACTTTCAGGAAAGAACATTCTCGATATTCCCATGTTTTGCAAATTTTAAAACTTGCTAGCCAACTCTGCTACACAAGTAGAGAACGGGAGGGAGGCAGCGCGAGACTTTCAAAAAAAAGCAGCGCAAGATCAGCGAAGAAGAGGACTTGAAGGAGGTGTGATGTCAGAGCAAAGCTATGATGGGCTGCTAACACGAGGTACAGGGTACGCTCCAATAGTAGTAAATGTATGGACCTACTATTAGTATATGCACGCAAAACAAGTTGTGTTTTATCTCTCCTTCGCTGGCTCTCACCATCCACCCTCCATCGATTTCTTCTCTGCAGCCGTGAGTGCACAGTCTTGCTTGTCTCTTCCTCGTCCACAATAGGTTCAACTTCTTGCTAAGATTTTGCATCTTGACAGTTTAACAAAATTAGGTCAAACTTGAGCTACAAGTAAGCGTGATAAATTGCTCTTAAATTAATTGTATTTTTTCGAAGGTAGATGGGTGCATATCTTCTTGTAAAAGCAGTGTCGTCGGTGTGAGTCTCTAACTACCAGGAAAGAACATTCTCAATTGATGACGACTGGTTTAGCCTCTAGCTAAGATTTTGCATCTTCCTCAAAAACAAATATTTCGCATCTTGAAAATTTTGAACCCCTTTTGAAAACGATCACATGAAATAGGGAGAGAGGGGAAATGATATTTATATTCTCTATGGGCAACCCACAAGCTTGAGGTGCACCTTAGGCTTAAAGATAACTTTATTTTTTCTATTATGTATAAGGTGAACCTTAGCGGATGCCACATAGTAGGCCTTATTAAGGTGTGCTTTTTTACACAATGCGGGAGTAGTATGTTTCTTTTCTTAGACATATGGTCACCTTTGTCTACGCGTTGTATATGCTGAGAGAATAAAACGTTGTCTGGGGAAGAGGGTAGCAGCAAAGAGAAGTTGAAGGCGGTTCTATGTCAGAGCAAAGTTATGATGGGTTTCTGACATGAGGTACTCCTGTTTCCTTACAGTGTACGACACTCTACTAGTAGTAAATTTCAGGACCTATGCACGCAGAAAAAATCGTGTGTTTTCTCTCTCCTTCCCCATGCTCCATCTCTCCTCCCCTTTCCCCTCGCGCACTGGTCCAGATGATCTCTCTCCCCTCGTCCATAGCGTGGCGCTGCGCACGTGTCCCTTGGTACGGAGTTCTGTGTCTCTGGCATGTTCGGCTGCCGCGCATTGGTGTGTAATGTGGAGTAGGGACGAGGAGTACATAGGAAGGAAACAACTTTTCTCCTTGGCGGCACAAAAATTCAAAGTTTTAAGGTTTTCGAAATCTTCACTTGCTTCACAAACATCAGGAGGGAGGGTTATTCAAAAGATCGGTCATTCACAGTACTGTACTTCTTATATTCTCTTTATCGTGTCTTCTCTCTTGCAATACAATACAATAAACCACTGCATAGTGTACCGATTAACTTTGAACATTGACGTTGGATCAAGACTAGCAAATCCAAACATTGCCAACCTCTTGATCTTCTTTTCCATTCTTAGCATCTAGAAAAATTCTACTTTAGAACGATGAATGCTAGTATGTGCAAACCTAAAAACACAAACTCCATTGCTCATTTTTCAGGGTCCCTGTGCTAATAAATGCATGGACTGGGATGCAATTTTCATTTTTATGACATCCTTGATGTAACTTGTACTTCCATCTAGCGTGTTAACTCTCAAGCACCTCTCTCCTATGAGACCTACCATTTGATAGGCCATTTGCAGTACTTCTTATCTTCTCTTTATCGTGTCTTATCTCATACAATACAATAAACCACTACATAGTATATGGATTAACTTTAAACATTGATCATTGGATCAAGACTAGCAAATCCAAACATGGCCAACCTCTTGGTATTCTTTTCCATTCTTAGCATCTAGAAGATTCTACTTTAGCACGATAAACGTAACTATGCACAAACCTAAAAACACACACTCCATTGCTCAGTTTCCATGATCCCTGTGCTAATAAATGCATGGACTTGGATGCAATTTTCATTTTTATGACGTCCTTGATGTAACTTGTACTTCCATCTAGCGGGTTAACTCTCAAGCACCTCTCTCCTACGAGACCTACCATTTGATAGGCCATTTGCAGTACTTCTTATCTTCTCTTTATCGTGTCTTATCTCATACAATACAATAAACCACTACATAGTGTACGGATTAACTTTGAACATTGACCGTTCGATCAAGAATAGCAAATCCAAACAATGCCAACCTCTTGGTATTCATTTCCATTCTTAGCATCTAGAAGATTCTAATTTAGCATGATAAACGCTACTATGCGCAAATCTAAAAACACAAACTCCATTGCTCAGTTTTCAGGGTCCTTGTGCTAATAAATGCATGGACTTGGATGCAATTTCCATTTTTATGAGGTCCTTGATGTAACTTGTACTTCCACCGACCGTGTTAACTCTCAAGCACCTATCTCCTAAGAGGCCTACCATTTGGTAGCCATTCCCAGTAATTATTATCTTCTTGCTATCGTGTCTTATCTCTTGCAATACAATAAACCACTGCACAGTGTACGGATCAACTTTGAACATTGACCGTTGGATCAAGACTAGCAAATCCAAACATTGTCAACCTCCTGATCTTCTTTTCCATTCTTAGCATCTAGAAAGATTCTAATTTTGCCTGGTGAACGCTACAATGCGCAAACCTAAAAACACAAACTCCATTGCTCAGTTTTCAGGGTCCCTGTGCTAATAAATGCATGGACTTGGATGCAATTTTCATTTTTATGGGGTCCTTGATGTAACTTGTACTTCCACCGACCGTGTTAACTCTCAAGCACATCTCTCATACAAGATGTACCATTTGATAGGCCATTTGCAGTACTTCTTACCTTCTCTTTATCGTGTCGTATCTCCTACGATACAAAAAACCACTGCATACTATACGGAATAACTTTGAACATTAACCGCTAGATCAAGACGAGCAAATCCAAATATTGCCAACCTCTTGATCTTCTTTTCCATTCTTAGCATCTAGAAAGATTCTACGTTAGCACGATGAACGCTACTATGCACAAACCTAAAAACACAAACTCCAATGCTTAGTTTTCAGGGTCCTTGTGCTAATAAATGCATGGACTTGGATGCAATTTTCATTTTTATGAGGTCCTTGATGTAACTTGTACTTCCACTGACCGTGTTAACTCTCAAGCACCTCTCTCCTACGAGACCTACCATTTGATAGGCTATTTGCACTAATTCTTATCTTCTCTTTATTGTGTCTTATCTCATACAATACAATAAACCACTACACAGTGTACGGATTAACTTTGAACATTGACCGTTGGATCAAGACTAGCAAATCCAAACATTGCCAACCTCTTCGTATTATTTTCCATTCTTTAATATCTCCCCTACGAGGCCTACAATTTGATAGCCATTCTCAGTACTTGTTATCTTCTCTCTATCGTATATTATCTCTTACAATACAATACACCACTACATAGTGTACGGATTAACTTTGAACATTGACCGTTGGATCAAGAGTAGAAAACCCAAACATTATCAACCTATGATCTACTTTTCCATTCTTAGAATCTAGAAAGATTCTACTTTAGCACGATGAATGCTACTGTGCGCAAACCTAAAAACACAAACTCCATTGCTCAGTATTTAGGGTCCTTGTGCAAATAAATTCATGGACTTGGATGCAATTTTCATTTTATAGGGTCCTTGATGTAACTTGTACTTCCACCGACCGTGTTAACTCTCAAGAACCTCTCTCATACGAGTCCTACCATTTGATAGGCCATTTGCAGTACTTCTTATCTTCTCTTTATTGTGTCGTATCTCTTACAATACAATAAACAACTGCATAGTGTACGGACTAACTTTGAACATTGACCGCTAGATCAAGACTAGCAAATCCAAATATTGTCAACATCTTGATCTTCTTTTCCATTCTTAGCATCTAGAAAGATTCTAATTTTGCACGATGAACGCTACTGTGCTCAAACCTAAAATCACAAACTCCTTTGCTCACTTTTCAGGGTCCCTCTACTAATAAATGCATGGACTTGGATGCAATTTTCATTTTATGGGGTCCTTGATGTAAGGTACTTCCACCGACCGTGTTAACTCTCAAGAACCTCTCTCTACGAGTCCTACCATTTGATAGGCCATTTGCAGTACTTCTTATCTTCTCTTTATCGTGTCGTATCTCTTACAATACAATAAACAACTGCATAGTGTACGGACTAACTTTGAACATTGACCGCTAGATCAAGACTAGCAAATCCAAATATTGTCAACATCTTGATCTTCTTTTCCATTCTTAGCATCTAGAAAAATTCTACTTTAGCATGATGAAAGCTAGTATGCGCAAACCTAAAACACAAATCCATTGCTTAGTTTCCAGGGTCCCTGTGCTAATAAATGCATGGACTTGGATGCAATTTTCATTTTTATGACGTCCTTGATGTAACTTGTACTTCCATCTAGCGTGTTAACTCTCAAGCACCTCTCTCCTACAAGACCTACCATTTGATAGGCTATTTGCACTAATTCTTATCTTCTCTTTATCGTGTCTTATCTCATACAATAGAATAAACAATTACATAGTGTACAGATTAACTTTGAACATTGACCGTTGGATCAAGACTAGCAAATCCAAACATTGCCAACCTCTTGGTATTATTTTCCATTCTCAGCATCTAGAAGATTCTACTTTAGCATGATAAATGCTACTATGCGCAAATCTAAAAACACAAACTCCATTGCTCAGTTTGCAGGGTCCTTGTGTTAACAAATGCATGGACTTGGATGCAATTTTCATTTTTATGAGGTCTTGTATGTAACTTGTACTTCCATAGACCGTATTAAGTCTCAGCCACCTCTCTCCTACGAGGCCTACTAGTTGATAGCCATTCCCAGTACTTCTTATCTTCTCTCTATCGTGTGTTATATCTTCCAATACAATAAAGCACTGGATAGTGTACGGATTAACTTTGAACATTGACCGTTGGATCAAGAGTAGCAAATCCAAACATTGTCAACCTCTTGATCTTCTTTTCCATTCTTAGCATCTAGAAAGATTCTAATTGTGCACGATGAACGCTACTATGCGCAATCCTCAAAACACAAACTCCATTGCTCAGTTTTTAGGGTCCCTGTTCTAACAAATGCATGGACGTGGATGCAATTATCATTTTTTATGGGATCCTTGATGTAACTTATACTTCAACTGACCGTGTTAACTCTCAAGCACCTCTCTCATACGAGACCTACCATTTGATAGGCCATTTGCAGTACTCCTTATCTTCTGTTTATCGTGTCGTATCTCTTACAATACAATAATCCACTGCATAGTGTACAGATTAACTATGAACATTGACCGCTAGATCAAGACTAGCAAATCCAAATATTGCCAACCTCTTGATGTTATTTTCCATTCTTAGCATCTGGAAATATTCTACGTTAGCACGATGAACGCTACTATGCACAAACCTAAAAACACAAACTCCATTGCTCAATTTTTAGGGTCCTTGTGCTAATAAATGCATGGACTTGGATGGAATTTTCATTTTTATGAGGTCCTTGATGTAACTTGTACTTCCACCGACCGTGTTAACTCTCAAGAACCTCTCTCCTACGAGACCTACCATTTGATAGCCATTCGCAATACTTCTTATCTTCTCTTTATCGTAGCTTATCTCTTACAATATAATAAACCACTTCATAGTGTACGGATTAAGTTTGAACATTGACCATTGGATCAAGACTAGCAAATCCAAACATTACCAATCTATGATCTACTTTTCCATTCTTAGAATCTAGAAAGATTCTACTTTAGCACGATGAATGCTACTATGCGCAAACCTAAAAACACAAACTCCATTGCTCAGTATTTAGGGTCCTTGTGCTAATAAATGCATGGACTTGGATGCAATTTTCATTTTTTATAAGGTCACTTATGTAACTTGTTCTTCCACCAACCGTGCTAACTCATCTCAAGCACATCTCTCCTACGAGACCTACCATTTGGTAGGCCAATCACAATACTTATTATCTTCTCTTTATCGTGTATTTTCTCTTACAATACAATAAACCACAACATAGTGTACGGATTAACTTTGAACATTGACCGTTGGATCAAGACTATCAAATCCAAAAATTGCCAACCACTGGATCTTATTTTCCATTCTTAGCGTCTAGAAAGATTCTACTTTAGCACGATGAACACTATTATATGCAAATCTCAAAACACGAACTCCATTTCTTAGTTTTCAAGGTCCTTGTTATAATAAATGCGTGGACTTGGACGGAATTTTCATTTTTATGAAGTCATGAATGTAACTTGTTCTTCCACTGACCATGTTAACTCATCTCAAGCACCACTCTTCTATGAGACCTACCATTTGATAGGCCATTGGCAGTACTTCTTATCTTCTCTTTATCGTGTCTTATCTCTTACAATACAATAAACCACTACATAGTGTACGGATTAACTTTGAACATTGACCGTTGGATCAAGACTAGCAAATCCAAACATTGCCAACCGCAGCATCTTCTTTTCCGTTCTTAGCATCTAGAAAGATTCTACTTTAGCATGATGAACGCTATTATGTGCAAACGACAAAACACAAACTCCATTGCTCAGTTTTCAAGGTCCTTGTGCTAATAAATTCATGGACTTGGATGCAATTTTCATTTTTATGAGGTCCATGATGTAACTTTTACTTCCACCGACCGTGTTAACTCATCTCAAGCACCTATCTCCTACGAGTACTACCATTTGGTAGGCCATTCACATCACTTCTTATCTTCTCTTTATCGTGTCTTATCTCTTACAATACAATAAACCACTTCATAGTGTACGGATTAACTTTGAACATTGACCATTGGATCAAGACTAGCAAATCGAAACATTGCCAACCACTGGATCTTCTTTTCCATTCTTAGCATCTAGAAATATTTTACTTTAGCACGATGAGTGCTAGTATGCGCAACCGAAAAACACAAACTCCATTGCTCAGTTTTTAGGGTCCTTGTGCTAATAAATGCATGGACTTGGATGCAATTTTCATTTTTATGAGGTCCTTGATGTAACTTGTTCTTCCACCGATCGTGTTAACTCATCTCAAGCACCTCTCTCCTTAGATACCTACCATTTGGTAGGCCATTCGCAGTACTTCGTATCTTCTCTTTATTGTGTCTTATCTCTTACAATACAATAAACCACTTCATAGTGTACGAATTAACTTTCAACATTTACTGTTGGATCAAGTCTAACAAATCCAAACATTGTCGACCGCTGGATCTTCTTTTCCATTCTTAGCATCTAGAAAGATTCTACTTTAGCACGATGAACGCTATTATGTGCAAACCTCAAAATACAAATTCCATTGCTTAGTTTTTAAGGTCCTTGTTATAATAAATGCGTGGACTTGGACACATTTTTCATTTTTATGGGGTCCTTGATGTAACTTGTACTTCCACCGACCGTGTTAACTCTCAAGCACCTCTCTCATACGAGACCTACCATTTGATAGGCCATTCGCAGTACTTCTTATCATCTCTTTATCGTGTCTTATGTCTTACAATACAATAAACCACTTCATAGTGTACGAATTAACTTTGAACATTGACCATTGGATCAAGACTAGCAAATCCAAACATTACCAACCTATGATCTACTTTTCCATTCTTAGAACCTAGAAAGATTCTACTTTAGCACGGTGAATGCTACTATGCGCAAACCTAAAAACACAAACTCCATTGCTCAGTTTTTAGGGTCCTTGTGCTAATAAATGCATGGACTTGGATGCAATTTTCATTTTTATGAGGTCCTTGATGTAACTTGTTCTTCCATCGACCGTGTTAACTCATCTCATGCACCTCTTTCCTACAAGACCTACCATTTGGTAGGCCATTCTCAATACTTCTTATCTTCTCTTTATTGTATCTTATCTCTTACAATACAATAAACCACTGCATAGTGTACGGATTAACGTTGAACATTTACTGTTGGATCAAGACTAGCAAATCCAAACATTGCTGCCCGCTAGATCTTCTTTTCAATTCATAGCATCTACAAAGATTCTACTTTAGCTCGATGAACTCTATTATGTGCAAACCTAAAAACACAAACTCCATTGCTTAGTTTTCAAGTTCCTTATTGTAATAAATGTGTGGACTTGGACGCATTTTTCATTTTCATGTAGTCCTGGATGTAACTTGTTCTTCCACCGACCATGTTAAATCATCTTAACCACCTCTCTCCTACAAGACCTACCATTTGAAAGGCCTTTCGAAGTACTTCTTATCTTCTCTTTATCGTTTCTTATGTCTTACAATACAATAAACCACTTCCTAGTGTATGGATTAACTTTGAACATTGACCATTGGTTCAAGACTAGCAAATCCAAACATTGCTAACCTCTGGATCTTCTTTTCTATTCTTAGTATCTAGAAAGATTCTACTTTAGCACGATGAATGCTAGTATGCACAAACCTAATAACAAAAACTCCATTGCTCAGTTTTTAGGGTCCTTGTGCTAATAAATCTAGCGACTTGGATGCAATTTTCGTTTTCATGAGGTCCTTGATGTAACTTGTTCTTCCACCGACCGTGTTACTCATCTCAAGCACCTCACTCCTACGAGACCTACCATTTGGTAGGCCATTCGCAGTACTTCTTATCTTCTCTTTATCAGGTCTTATCTCTTACAATACAATAAACCACTGCATAGTGTACGGATTAACTTTGAACATTGAGTGTTGGATCAAGACTAGCAAATCTAAACATTGCCAAGCGCTGGATCTTCTTTTCCATTGTTAGCATCTAAAAAGATTCTACTTTAGTAGGGCGAACGCTATTATTTCCAAACCTCACAACACAAACTTCATTGCTTAGTTTTCAAGGTCCTTGTTATAATAAATGCGTGGACTTGGACACATTTTTCATTTTATGAAGTCCTTGATGTAACTTATTCGTCCACCGACCATATTAACTCATCTCAACCACATCTCTCCTATGAGAACTAGCATTTGATAGGTCATTCGCAGTACATCTTATCTTCTCTTTATCATGTCTTATCTCTTACAATACAATAAACCACTGCATAGTGTATGGATTAACTTTGAACATTGACTGTTGGATCAAGACTAGCAAATCCAAACATTGCCAACCACTGATCTTCTTTTCCATTCTTAGCATCTAGAAAGATTCTACTCTAGCACGATGAATGCTATTATGTGCAATCCTCAAAACATAAACTCCATTGCTCAGTTTTCAAAGTCCTTGTTATAATAAATGCGTGGACTTGGACGCATTTTTCATTTTTATGAAGTCCATGATGTAACTTGTTCTTCCACCGACCATGTTAACTCATCTCAACCACCTCTCTCCTACGAGACCTACCATTTGATAGGCCCTTCGCAGTACTTCTTATCTTCTCTTTATCGTGTCTTATCTCTTACAATACAATAAATCACTACATAGTGTACGGATTAACTTTGAACATTAACCGTTGGATCAAGACTAGCAAATCCAAACATTGCCAACCGCCGGATCTTCTTTTCCATTCTTAGCTTCTAGAAAGATTCTACTTTAGTAGGATGAACGCTATTATGTGCAAACCTCAAAACACAAACTGCATTGCTGAGTTTTCAAGGTCCTTGTTATAATAAATGCGTGGACTTGGACGAATTTTTCATTTTTATGAAGTCCTTGATGTAACTTGTTCTTCCACCGACCATGTTAACTCATCTCAACCACCTCTCTCCTACGAGAACTACCATTTGATAGGCCATTCGCAGTACATCTTATCTTCTCTTTATCGTGTCTTATCTCTTACAATACAATAAACCACTTCATAGTGTACGGGTTAACTTTGAACATTGACTTTTAGATCCAGACTAGCAAATCCAAACATTGCCAACCACTGGATCTTCTTTTCCATTCTTAGCATCTAGAAAGATTCTACTTTAGCACGATGAACGCTATTATGCGCAAACCTAAAAACAAAAACTCCATTGCTCAGTTTTCAAGGTCGTTGTGCTAATAAATGCATGGACTTGGATGCAATTTTCATTTTTATGAGGTCCTTGATGTAACTTGTTCTTCCACCGACCGTGTTAACTCATCTCTATCACCTCTCTCGTACGAGACCTACCATTTGGTAGGCCATTTGTAGTACTTCTTATCATCTCTTTATCGTGTGTTATCTCTTACAATACAATAAACCACTACATAGTGTACAGATTAACTTTGAACATTGACTGTTGGATCAAGTCTAGCAAATCCAAATATTGCCAACCATTGGATCTTGTTTTCCATTCTTAGCATCTAGAAAGATTCTACTTTAGCACGATGAACGCTATTATGTGCAAACCTCAAAACACAAACTCCATTACTCAGTTTTCAAGGTCCTTATTATAATAAATGCATGGACTTTGACACATTTTTCATTTTTATGAAGTCCTTGATGTAACTTGTTCTTCCACCGACCATGTTAACTCATCTCAACCACCTCTCTCCTACGAGACCTACCATTTGATAGGCCATTCTCAGTACTTCTTATCTTCTCTATCTTGTCTTATCTCTTACAATACAATAAACCACTACAAAGTGTACAGATTAACTTTGAAAATTGACCGTTGGATCAAGACTAGCAAATCCAAACATTGCCAACCTTTGGATCTTATTTTCCATTCTTAGCATCTAGGAAGATTCTACTTTAGCGTGATGAATGCTAGTATGCGCAAACCAAAAAACACAAACTCCATTGCTCAGTTTTTATGGTCCTTGTGCTAATAAATGCATGGACTTGGATGCCATTTTAATTTTTATCAGGTCCTTGCTGTAACTTATTCTTCCACCAACCGTATTAACTCATCTCAAGCACCTCTCTCCTACGAGACCTACCATTTCGTAGGCCATTTGTAGTACTTCTTATCTTCTCTTTATCATTTATTATCTCTTAAAATACAATAAACCACTGCATAGTATATGGATTAACTTTGAAGATTGACTGTTGGATCAAGACTAGCAAATCCAAACATTCCCAACCACTGGATCTTCTTTTCCATTCTTAGCATCTAGACATATTCTACTTTAGCACGATGAACGCTATTATGTTCAAACTTCAAAACACAAACTTCATTGCTCAGTTTTCAAGGTCCTTGTTATAACAAATGCGTGGACTTTGACGAATTTTTCATTTTTTGAAGTCCTTGATGTAACATGTTCTTCCACCGACCATGTTAACTCATCTCAACCACCTACCTCCTACGAGACCTGCCATTTGGTAGTCCATTCGTAGTACTTCTTATCTTCTCTTTATCGTGTCTTATCTCTTACGATACAATAAATCACTACATAGTGTACGGATTAACTTTGAACATTGACCGTTTGATCAAGACTAGCAAATCCAAACAGTGCCAACCACTGGATCTTCTTTTGCATTCTTAGCATCTAGAAAAATTCTACTTTAGCACGATGAACGCTAGTATGCGCAAACCTCAAAACACAAACTCCATTGCTCAGTTTTCAGGGTCCTTATAATAATAAATGCATGGACTTGGACGCAATTTTCAATTTTCTGAAGTCCTTGATTTAACTTGTTCTTCCAACGACCATGATAACTCTGAAGCACCTCTCTCCTACGAGACGTACCATTTGACAAGCCATTCGCAGTACTTCTTATCTTCTCTTTATCGTTTTATCTCGTACAATACAATAAACCACTACATAGTGTACGAATTAACTTTGAACATTAACCGTTGGATCAAGCCTAGCAAATCCAAACATTGCCAACCACTGGATCTTCTTTTCCATTCTTAGCATCAAGAATGATTCTACTTTAGCACGATGAATGCTAGTATGCGCAAACATTAAAACGCAAACTCCATTGCTCAGTTTTCAGGGTCCTGGTTATAATAAATGCGTGGACTTGGACGCAATTTTAATTTTATAAAGTACTTGATGTAACTTGTTCTTCCAGCGACCATGTTAACTCTCAAGCACCTCTCTCCTACGAGACCTACCATTTGATAGGCCATTCGCAGTACTTCTTATCCTCTCTTTATCGTGTGTTATCTCTTAAAATACAATAAACAATTGCATAGTGTACGGATTAACTTTGAACATTGACCGTTGGATCAAGACTAGCAATTCCAAACATTGCCAACCGCTAGATCTTCTTTTCCATTCTTAGCATCTAGAAAGATTCTACTTTAGCACGATGAACACTATTATGCACAAACCTCAAAACACAAACTCCATTGCTCAGTTTCAGGGTCCTTGTTATAATAAATGCGTGTACTTGGATGCAATTTTCATTTTTATAAAGTACTTGATGTAACTTGTTCTTCCACCGACCATGTTAACTCTCAAGCACCTCTCTCCTACAAGACCTACCGTTTGATAGGCCATTCGCAGTACTTCTTATCTTCTCTTTATCGTGTCTTATCTCTTACAATACAATAAAGCATTGCATAGTGTACGGATTAACTTTGAACATTGACCGTTGGATCAAGACTAGCAATTCCAAACATTGCCAACCCCTAGATCTTCTTTTCCATTGTTAGTATCTATAAAGATTCTACTATAGCACGATGAACGCAAGTATGCACACACCTCAAAACACAAACTCCATTGCTCAGTTTTCAGGGTCCTTGTTATAATAAATGCGTGGACTTCGACGCAATTTTCATTTTTATAAAGTACTTGATGTAACTTGTTCTTCCACCGACCATGTTAACTCTCAAGCACCTCTCTCCTACGAGACCTACCATTTTATAGGCCATTCACAGTACTTTTTATCTTCTCTTTATCGTGTCGTATCTCTTACAATACAATAAACCACTACATAGTGTACAGATTAACTTTGAACTTTGACCGTTGGATCAAGACTAGCAAATCCAAACATTGCCAACCTCAGGATCTTTTTTCCATTCTTAGCATCTAGAAAGATTCTACTTTAGCGTGATGAATGCTAGTATGCGCAAACCTAAAAACACAAACTCCGTTGCTCTGTTTTTAGGGTCGTTGTGCTAATAAATCCATGGACTTGGATGCAATTTTCATTTTTATGAGGTCCTTGATGTAACTTGTTCTTCCACCGACCGTGTTAACTCATCTCAAGCACCTCTCTCGTATGAGAGCTACCATTTGGTAGGCCATTCGTAGTACTTCTTATCTTCTCTTTGTCGTGTATTATCTCTTACAATACAATAAACCACTGCATAGTGTACAGATTAACTTTGAACATTGACTGTTGGATCAAGTCTAGCAAATCCAAATATTGCTGACCATTGGATATTCTTTTCCATTCTTAGCATCTAGAAATATTCTACTTTAGAACGATGAACGCTATTATGTCAAAACCTCAAAACACAAACTCCATTGCTCAGTTTTCAAGGTCCTTGTTATAATAAATGCGTGGACTTTGACACATTTTTCATTTTTATGAAGTCCTTGATGTAACTTGTTCTTCCACCGACCATGTTAACTCATCTCAACCACCTCTCTCCTACGAGACCTACCATTTGATAGGCCCTTCGCAGTACTTCTTATCTTCTCTATCCTGTCTTATCTCTTACAATACAATAAACCACTACATAGTATACGGATTAACTTTGACCATTGACTGTTGGATCAAGACTAGCAAATCCAAAAATTGCCAACCACTGGATCTTCTTTTCCATTCTTAGCATCTAGACATATACTACACTAGCACGATGAACGCTATTATGTCCAAACCTCAAAACACAAACTTCATAGCTCAGTTTTCAAGGTCCTTGTTATAACAAATGCGTGGACTTTGACGCATTTTTCATTTTTATGAAGTCCTTGATGTAACATGTTCTTCCACCGGCCATGTTAACTCATCTCAACCACCTATCTCCTACGAGACCTGCCATTTGGTAGTCCATTCGCAGTACTTCTTATCTTCTCTTTATCGTGTCTTATCTCTTACAATACAATAAACCACTGCATAGTGTACATATTAACTTTGAACATTGACCGCTAGATCAAGACTAGCAAATCCAAATATTGCCAACCGCTGGATCTTCTTTTGCATTCTTAGCATCTTGAATAATTCTACTTTAGCACGATGAACGCTAGTATGCGCAAACCTCAAAACACAAACTCTATTGCTCAGTTTTCAGGGTCCTTATAATAATAAATGTGTGGACTTCGACGCAATTTTCAATTTTCTGAAGTCCTTGATTTAACTTGTTCTTCCACCGACCATGTTAACTCTCAAGCACCTCTCTCCTACGAGACTTACCATTTGATAAGCCATTCGCAGTACTTCTTACCTTCTCTTTATCATCTTATCTCTTACAATACAATAAACCACTACATAGTGTACGAATTAACTTTGAACATTGACCGTTGGATCAAGACTAGCAAATCCAAACATTGCCAGCCGCTGGATCTTCTTTTCCATTCTTAGCATCTAGAAAGATTCTACTTTAGCACGATGAATGCTAGTATGCGCAAACATCAAAACACAAACTCCATTGCTCAGTTTTCAGGGTCCTTGTTATAATAATTGTGTGGCTTGGACACAATTTTCATTTTTATAAAGTACTTGATGTAACTTGTTCTTCCACCGACCGTGTTAACTCATCTCAAGCACCTCTCTCGTATGAGAGCTACCATTTGGTAGGCCATTCGTAGTACTTCTTATCTTCTCTTTGTCGTGTATTATCTCTTACAATACAATAAACCACTGCATAGTGTACAGATTAACTTTGAACATTGACTGTTGGATCAAGTCTAGCAAATCCAAATATTGCTGACCATTGGATATTCTTTTCCATTCTTAGCATCTAGAAATATTCTACTTTAGAACGATGAACGCTATTATGTCAAAACCTCAAAACACAAACTCCATTGCTCAGTTTTCAAGGTCCTTGTTATAATAAATGCGTGGACTTTGACACATTTTTCATTTTTATGAAGTCCTTGATGTAACTTGTTCTTCCACCGACCATGTTAACTCATCTCAACCACCTCTCTCCTACGAGACCTACCATTTGATAGGCCCTTCGCAGTACTTCTTATCTTCTCTATCCTGTCTTATCTCTTACAATACAATAAACCACTACATAGTATACGGATTAACTTTGACCATTGACTGTTGGATCAAGACTAGCAAATCCAAAAATTGCCAACCACTGGATCTTCTTTTCCATTCTTAGCATCTAGACATATACTACACTAGCACGATGAACGCTATTATGTCCAAACCTCAAAACACAAACTTCATAGCGCAGTTTTCAAGGTCCTTGTTATAACAAATGCGTGGACTTTGACGCATTTTTCATTTTTATGAAGTCCTTGATGTAACATGTTCTTCCACCGGCCATGTTAACTCATCTCAACCACCTATCTCCTACGAGACCTGCCATTTGGTAGTCCATTCGCAGTACTTCTTATCTTCTCTTTATCGTGTCTTATCTCTTACAATACAATAAACCACTGCATAGTGTACATATTAACTTTGAACATTGACCGCTAGATCAAGACTAGCAAATCCAAATATTGCCAACCGCTAGATCTTCTTTTGCATTCTTAGCATCTTGAATAATTCTACTTTAGCACGATGAACGCTAGTATGCGCAAACCTCAAAACACAAACTCTATTGCTCAGTTTTCAGGGTCCTTATAATAATAAATGTGTGGACTTCGACGCAATTTTCAATTTTCTGAAGTCCTTGATTTAACTTGTTCTTCCACCGACCATGTTAACTCTCAAGCACCTCTCTCCTACGAGACTTACCATTTGATAAGCCATTCGCAGTACTTCTTACCTTCTCTTTATCATCTTATCTCTTACAATACAATAAACCACTACATAGTGTACGAATTAACTTTGAACATTGACCGTTGGATCAAGACTAGCAAATCCAAACATTGCCAGCCGCTGGATCTTCTTTTCCATTCTTAGCATCTAGAAAGATTCTACTTTAGCACGATGAATGCTAGTATGCGCAAACATCAAAACACAAACTCCATTGCTCAGTTTTCAGGGTCCTTGTTATAATAATTGTGTGGCTTGGACACAATTTTCATTTTTATAAAGTACTTGATGTAACTTGTTCTTCCACCGACCGTGTTAACTCATCTCAAGCACCTCTCTCGTATGAGAGCTACCATTTGGTAGGCCATTCGTAGTACTTCTTATCTTCTCTTTGTCGTGTATTATCTCTTACAATACAATAAACCACTGCATAGTGTACAGATTAACTTTGAACATTGACTGTTGGATCAAGTCTAGCAAATCCAAATATTGCTGACCATTGGATATTCTTTTCCATTCTTAGCATCTAGAAATATTCTACTTTAGAACGATGAACGCTATTATGTCAAAACCTCAAAACACAAACTCCATTGCTCAGTTTTCAAGGTCCTTGTTATAATAAATGCGTGGACTTTGACACATTTTTCATTTTTATGAAGTCCTTGATGTAACTTGTTCTTCCACCGACCATGTTAACTCATCTCAACCACCTCTCTCCTACGAGACCTACCATTTGATAGGCCCTTCGCAGTACTTCTTATCTTCTCTATCCTGTCTTATCTCTTACAATACAATAAACCACTACATAGTATACGGATTAACTTTGACCATTGACTGTTGGATCAAGACTAGCAAATCCAAAAATTGCCAACAACTGGATCTTCTTTTCCATTCTTAGCATCTAGACATATACTACACTAGCACGATGAACGCTATTATGTCCAAACCTCAAAACACAAACTTCATAGCGCAGTTTTCAAGGTCCTTGTTATAACAAATGCGTGGACTTTGACGCATTTTTCATTTTTATGAAGTCCTTGATGTAACATGTTCTTCCACCGGCCATGTTAACTCATCTCAACCACCTATCTCCTACGAGACCTGCCATTTGGTAGTCCATTCGCAGTACTTCTTATCTTCTCTTTATCGTGTCTTATCTCTTACAATACAATAAACCACTGCATAGTGTACATATTAACTTTGAACATTGACCGCTAGATCAAGACTAGCAAATCCAAATATTGCCAACCGCTAGATCTTCTTTTGCATTCTTAGCATCTTGAATAATTCTACTTTAGCACGATGAACGCTAGTATGCGCAAACCTCAAAACACAAACTCTATTGCTCAGTTTTCAGGGTCCTTATAATAATAAATGTGTGGACTTCGACGCAATTTTCAATTTTCTGAAGTCCTTGATTTAACTTGTTCTTCCACCGACCATGTTAACTCTCAAGCACCTCTCTCCTACGAGACTTACCATTTGATAAGCCATTCGCAGTACTTCTTACCTTCTCTTTATCATCTTATCTCTTACAATACAATAAACCACTACATAGTGTACGAATTAACTTTGAACATTGACCGTTGGATCAAGACTAGCAAATCCAAACATTGCCAGCCGCTGGATCTTCTTTTCCATTCTTAGCATCTAGAAAGATTCTACTTTAGCACGATGAATGCTAGTATGCGCAAACATCAAAACACAAACTCCATTGCTCAGTTTTCAGGGTCCTTGTTATAATAATTGTGTGGCTTGGACACAATTTTCATTTTTATAAAGTACTTGATGTAACTTGTTCTTCCACCGACCGTGTTAACTCATCTCAAGCACCTCTCTCGTATGAGAGCTACCATTTGGTAGGCCATTCGTAGTACTTCTTATCTTCTCTTTGTCGTGTATTATCTCTTACAATACAATAAACCACTGCATAGTGTACAGATTAACTTTGAACATTGACTGTTGGATCAAGTCTAGCAAATCCAAATATTGCTGACCATTGGATATTCTTTTCCATTCTTAGCATCTAGAAATATTCTACTTTAGAACGATGAACGCTATTATGTCAAAACCTCAAAACACAAACTCCATTGCTCAGTTTTCAAGGTCCTTGTTATAATAAATGCGTGGACTTTGACACATTTTTCATTTTTATGAAGTCCTTGATGTAACTTGTTCTTCCACCGACCATGTTAACTCATCTCAAACACCTCTCTCCTACGAGACCTACCATTTGATAGGCCCTTCGCAGTACTTCTTATCTTCTCTATCCTGTCTTATCTCTTACAATACAATAAACCACTACATAGTATACGGATTAACTTTGACCATTGACTGTTGGATCAAGACTAGCAAATCCAAAAATTGCCAACAACTGGATCTTCTTTTCCATTCTTAGCATCTAGACATATACTACACTAGCACGATGAACGCTATTATGTCCAAACCTCAAAACACAAACTTCATAGCGCAGTTTTCAAGGTCCTTGTTATAACAAATGCGTGGACTTTGACGCATTTTTCATTTTTATGAAGTCCTTGATGTAACATGTTCTTCCACCGGCCATGTTAACTCATCTCAACCACCTATCTCCTACGAGACCTGCCATTTGGTAGTCCATTCGCAGTACTTCTTATCTTCTCTTTATCGTGTCTTATCTCTTACAATACAATAAACCACTGCATAGTGTACATATTAACTTTGAACATTGACCGCTAGATCAAGACTAGCAAATCCAAATATTGCCAACCGCTAGATCTTCTTTTGCATTCTTAGCATCTTGAATAATTCTACTTTAGCACGATGAACGCTAGTATGCGCAAACCTCAAAACACAAACTCTATTGCTCAGTTTTCAGGGTCCTTATAATAATAAATGTGTGGACTTCGACGCAATTTTCAATTTTCTGAAGTCCTTGATTTAACTTGTTCTTCCACCGACCATGTTAACTCTCAAGCACCTCTCTCCTACGAGACTTACCATTTGATAAGCCATTCGCAGTACTTCTTACCTTCTCTTTATCATCTTATCTCTTACAATACAATAAACCACTACATAGTGTACGAATTAACTTTGAACATTGACCGTTGGATCAAGACTAGCAAATCCAAACATTGCCAGCCGCTGGATCTTCTTTTCCATTCTTAGCATCTAGAAAGATTCTACTTTAGCACGATGAATGCTAGTATGCGCAAACATCAAAACACAAACTCCATTGCTCAGTTTTCAGGGTCCTTGTTATAATAATTGTGTGGCTTGGACACAATTTTCATTTTTATAAAGTACTTGATGTAACTTGTTCTTCCACCGACCGTGTTAACTCATCTCAAGCACCTCTCTCGTATGAGAGCTACCATTTGGTAGGCCATTCGTAGTACTTCTTATCTTCTCTTTGTCGTGTATTATCTCTTACAATACAATAAACCACTGCATAGTGTACAGATTAACTTTGAACATTGACTGTTGGATCAAGTCTAGCAAATCCAAATATTGCTGACCATTGGATATTCTTTTCCATTCTTAGCATCTAGAAATATTCTACTTTAGAACGATGAACGCTATTATGTCAAAACCTCAAAACACAAACTCCATTGCTCAGTTTTCAAGGTCCTTGTTATAATAAATGCGTGGACTTTGACACATTTTTCATTTTTATGAAGTCCTTGATGTAACTTGTTCTTCCACCGACCATGTTAACTCATCTCAAACACCTCTCTCCTACGAGACCTACCATTTGATAGGCCCTTCGCAGTACTTCTTATCTTCTCTATCCTGTCTTATCTCTTACAATACAATAAACCACTACATAGTATACGGATTAACTTTGACCATTGACTGTTGGATCAAGACTAGCAAATCCAAAAATTGCCAACAACTGGATCTTCTTTTCCATTCTTAGCATCTAGACATATACTACACTAGCACGATGAACGCTATTATGTCCAAACCTCAAAACACAAACTTCATAGCGCAGTTTTCAAGGTCCTTGTTATAACAAATGCGTGGACTTTGACGCATTTTTCATTTTTATGAAGTCCTTGATGTAACATGTTCTTCCACCGGCCATGTTAACTCATCTCAACCACCTATCTCCTACGAGACCTGCCATTTGGTAGTCCATTCGCAGTACTTCTTATCTTCTCTTTATCGTGTCTTATCTCTTACAATACAATAAACCACTGCATAGTGTACATATTAACTTTGAACATTGACCGCTAGATCAAGACTAGCAAATCCAAATATTGCCAACCGCTGGATCTTCTTTTGCATTCTTAGCATCTTGAATAATTCTACTTTAGCACGATGAACGCTAGTATGCGCAAACCTCAAAACACAAACTCTATTGCTCAGTTTTCAGGGTCCTTATAATAATAAATGTGTGGACTTCGACGCAATTTTCAATTTTCTGAAGTCCTTGATTTAACTTGTTCTTCCACCAACCATGCTAACTCTCAAGCACCTCTCTCCTACGAGACTTACCATTTGATAAGCCATTCGCAGTACTTCTTACCTTCTCTTTATCATCTTATCTCTTACAATACAATAAACCACTACATAGTGTACGAATTAACTTTGAACATTGACCGTTGGATCAAGACTAGCAAATCCAAACATTGCCAGCCGCTGGATCTTCTTTTCCATTCTTAGCATCTAGAAAGATTCTACTTTAGCACGATGAATGCTAGTATGCGCAAACATCAAAACACAAACTCCATTGCTCAGTTTTCAGGGTCCTTGTTATAATAATTGTGTGGCTTGGACACAATTTTCATTTTTATAAAGTACTTGATGTAACTTGTTCTTCCACCGACCGTGTTAACTCATCTCAAGCACCTCTCTCGTATGAGAGCTACCATTTGGTAGGCCATTCGTAGTACTTCTTATCTTCTCTTTGTCGTGTATTATCTCTTACAATACAATAAACCACTGCATAGTGTACAGATTAACTTTGAACATTGACTGTTGGATCAAGTCTAGCAAATCCAAATATTGCTGACCATTGGATATTCTTTTCCATTCTTAGCATCTAGAAATATTCTACTTTAGAACGATGAACGCTATTATGTCAAAACCTCAAAACACAAACTCCATTGCTCAGTTTTCAAGGTCCTTGTTATAATAAATGCGTGGACTTTGACACATTTTTCATTTTTATGAAGTCCTTGATGTAACTTGTTCTTCCACCGACCATGTTAACTCATCTCAACCACCTCTCTCCTACGAGACCTACCATTTGATAGGCCCTTCGCAGTACTTATTATCTTCTCTATCCTGTCTTATCTCTTACAATACAATAAACCACTACATAGTATACGGATTAACTTTGACCATTGACTGTTGGATCAAGACTAGCAAATCCAAAAATTGCCAACAACTGGATCTTCTTTTCCATTCTTAGCATCTAGACATATACTACACTAGCACGATGAACGCTATTATGTCCAAACCTCAAAACACAAACTTCATAGCTCAGTTTTCAAGGTCCTTGTTATAACAAATGCGTGGACTTTGACGCATTTTTCATTTTTATGAAGTCCTTGATGTAACATGTTCTTCCACCGGCCATGTTAACTCATCTCAACCACCTATCTCCTACGAGACCTGCCATTTGGTAGTCCATTCGCAGTACTTCTTATCTTCTCTTTATCGTGTCTTATCTCTTACAATACAATAAACCACTGCATAGTGTACATATTAACTTTGAACATTGACCGCTAGATCAAGACTAGCAAATCCAAATATTGCCAACCGCTGGATCTTCTTTTGCATTCTTAGCATCTTGAATAATTCTACTTTAGCACGATGAACGCTAGTATGCGCAAACCTCAAAACACAAACTCTATTGCTCAGTTTTCAGGGTCCTTATAATAATAAATGTGTGGACTTCGACGCAATTTTCAATTTTCTGAAGTCCTTGATTTAACTTGTTCTTCCACCGACCATGTTAACTCTCAAGCACCTCTCTCCTACGAGACTTACCATTTGATAAGCCATTCGCAGTACTTCTTACCTTCTCTTTATCATCTTATCTCTTACAATACAATAAACCACTACATAGTGTACGAATTAACTTTGAACATTGACCGTTGGATCAAGACTAGCAAATCCAAACATTGCCAGCCGCTGGATCTTCTTTTCCATTCTTAGCATCTAGAAAGATTCTACTTTAGCACGATGAATGCTAGTATGCGCAAACATCAAAACACAAACTCCATTGCTCAGTTTTCAGGGTCCTTGTTATAATAATTGTGTGGCTTGGACACAATTTTCATTTTTATAAAGTACTTGATGTAACTTGTTCTTCCACCGACCTTGTTAACTCTCAAGGACCTCTCTCCTACGAGACCTACAATTTGATAGGTCATTCGCCGTACCTCTTATCTTCTCTTTATCGTGTCTTATCTCTTACAATACAATAAACCACTACACAGTGTATGGATTAAATTTGAACATTGACAGTTGGATCAAGACTAGTAATTCTAAACATTGCCAACCGCTTGATCTTCTTTTCCATTCTTAGCATCTAGAAAGATTCTACTTTAGCATGATGAACGCTAGTATGCACAAACCTCAAAACACAAACTCCATTGCTCAGTTTTCAGGGTCCTTGTTGTAATAAATGCGTGGACTTGGACGCAATTTTCATTTTTATAAAGTACTTGATGTAACTTGTTCTTTCACCGACCATGTTAACTCTCAAGCACCTCTCTCCTACGAGACCTACCATTTGGTAGGCCATTTTTAGTACTTCTCATCTTCTCTTTATCTTATCTTATCTCTTACAATATAATAAACCACTTCATACTGTACTGATTAACTTTGAACATTGACCATTGGATCAAGACTAGCAAATCCAAACATTGCCAACCGCTGGATCTTCTTTTCCATTCTTAGCATCTAGAAAATTCTACTTTAGCACGATGAACGCTAGTATGCGCAAACCTAAAAACTCAAACTTCATTGCTCAGTTTTCAGGGTCCTTAATAAATGCATGGACTTGGATGCAATTTTCATTTTTATGAGGTCCTTGATGTAACTTGTACTTTCACTGACCGTGCTAACTCGTCTCAAGCACCTCTCTCCTACGAGACCTACCATTTGGCAGGCCATTGGCAGTACTTCTTATCTTCTCTTTATCGTGTCTTATCTCTTACAATACAATAAACCACTACATACTGTACGGATTAACTTTGAACATTGACCATTGGATCAAGACTAGCAAATCCAAACATTGCCAACCTCTTGATCTTCTTTTCCATTCTTAGCATCTATAAAGATTCTACTCCATTGCTCAGTGTTTAGGGTCCCTGTGCTAATAAATGCATGGACTTGGATGCAATTTTCATTTTTATGAGGTCCTTGATGTAACTTGTACTTCCATCGACCGTATTAACTCTCAAGCACCTCTCTCCTACGAGACCTACCATTTGATAGGCCATTCGCATTACAACTTATCTTCTATTTATCGTGTCTTATCCCTTACAATACAATAAACCACTGCATAGTGTACGGATTAACATTGAACATTGATCGTTGGATCAAGACTAGCAAATCCAAACATTGCCAACCTCTTGATCTTCTTTTCCATTCTTAGCATCTAGAAAGATTCTAATTTAGCACGAAGAATGCTACTATGCACAAACCTAAAAACGCTAACTCCATTGCTCAGTTTTTAGGATCCTTGTGCTAATAAATGCATGGACTTGGATGCAATTTTCATTTTTATGAGGTTCTTTATGTAACATGTAATTCCACCGACCGTGTTAACTCCCAAGCACCTCTCTCCTACGAGATATACCATTTGATAGCCATTCGCAATACTTCTTATCTCCTCTTTATCGTGTCTTATCTCTGACAATACAATGAACCACTTCATACTGTACGGATTAAACTTGAACATTGACCATTGGATCAAGACTAGCAAATCCAAAATTTGCCAACTGCTAGATCTTATTTTCCATTCTTTAGATCTAGAAAGATTCTACTTTAGCACGATGAACGCTAATATGGGTAAACCTAGACTCCATTGCTCAGTTTTTAGGATCCTTGTGCTAATAAATGCTTGCACTTGGATGTAATTTTCGTTTTTATGAGGTCCTTGATGTAACTTGTACTTCCACTAACGGTCTTAACTCTCAAGCACCTCTCTCCTACGAGACCTACCATTTGGTAGGCCATTCGCAGTACTTCTTATCTTCTATTTATCGTGTCTTGTCTCTTACAATACAATATCACTACATGGTGTATGAAATAACTTTGAACATTGACTGTTGGATCAAGTCTAGCAAATCCAAACATTTCCAACAGCTAGATCTTCTTTGCCATTCATAGCATCTACAAAGATTCTACTCCCTCCGACCCAAATTTGTTGACTTAGATTGGTTAGTGGAAGTACAAACAACCAGGGGTTCCCAGTGAAACTCTAGTCACTAGTTCATTGGTCAACAGATGATCAAGTTTCCTGATCATGTGGCATTTATGCTAGTTGGAAATGGAGTCAACTCATTATGTGAATGAGATGATGAACCAATACCCAACCTAAACATCGTGACCCGATCATGTCACGAAGTTCAAGTTACGATGATTAGAAATGGATCCTCGTAGACTATTCCTTAGACCGTGAGGCTATATCAATCACTGTCTCCCGAGTGTGCTTAGATAGCATCAAGCGCCACTTGGTAATATAGTGGTTATAAAGGTTTGTTCAGGTACTCGAAGGAAACCGTAGAGGCAATATATGTCAATAGCGGGATTTGTCCATCCACGTGATGGAAAGATACTCAAGGGCCCGCTCGGAGAAGTTATATCCAATAGTTGCGCAGCGTGTGATTTGATCATGGGGATATCACTTGTCGGAATGAGTCAAGTATAATTTTTTGGTAACGATATTGAACATGGCATGGTGATGTCATTGATCAGATCTCAGGCAATCCAAGTACCAAGAGACAGAGGGAATAAGACACGACCGTCCCGGTTTAAACGACGAAGATATTCGTAGAATGCACAAGGGTCACATGGCCATCCAGGTCTCTTTGTCGATCATTGGTCCGGGAGTGTCCCAGCCATGTCTGGAGTGTTCCCGAACCGTAGGGTATCACGCTTAAGGGTTTGATGATGCTTAGAGAGTGTTTATAGGATCGGACAAATCGCTGAAGAATAGTAGAGAGAAAACCGAAAGGGTTTCGGTAAGTCCAGAGGCTGTCTAGAGTGGAGGTGGAAGGTGTTCCATAGCCACAGAGATTGAATAATATATGAATGAATGTTAAATATGGATTTAATCATTTATTCATAATTATTTAATAAAAGATAAAATCAATTTAAAGGTCAAAAGGCTTAATGGGCCAATTCCGGAGGGAAGAGGGCCCATTAGGGAAAGGCAAGAGGGGAGAAGGGGCAAGGGGGGTCGCCGGCTAGGCCAAGCCCCCCCCGTGCGGGACCCACTAGGGCCGGCCCAAGGCTGCCCCCCTATCCCTCTCCTTTAGTCCCACCCCGGGACTTTGAGGGAGGTAGTACCTCCCCTACCCCTATATATAGGGGGGGGGGGTATTTGGCCAGATAAATACACACAATATTCAATAACGGTTTCCTCACTTTTGTGGAGACCTTCAATTGATATTCTCTCTCTCACTCTCTCGTGACCCAGCCTGGGGGTAGTCTGGCCGCCCTTGGCACCCCCTCGGCCTCTCCTTCCACCTATAATTTGCCTCCGATATAGAAACCCTAAGTACCGGATCAAAATTTCACGAAAGAGTTTGTAGCCACCCTCATCCCCATCCCAAGATCGGGAGAGATCTGAAGCTCTTCCCGGTACCCTGTCGGAGGGGAGAATTCACCCTGGAGGCCTTTTTCATCATCATGCAAGCCTCCGGTGTGATTCGTGAGTAGTTCATCTCTGGACTACGGGTCCATGTAGTAGCTAGATGGCTGGTTCTCCTCCTTTGTGCTATCATGTTTAGATCTTGTGAGCTCCGTTCATGATCAATATCATTTGTCTGTAATTCTTCATGTTGTGTTTGCGGGGATCCGATGGATATTGAGATACTATTTCAGATTGATTATAGATTCTATCATGTCTTTGTTATTTGTGATCTTGCATGCTTTCCGTTATTAGTAGCTATCTTGGCCAAGTAGCTGCTAGCAACTCCAAGAGTTAGTATTTATGCTCGATAGTGGGTTCATGCCTCTAGTAATCTGGGGAAGTGACAGAAATCTCTAAGGTACTAGATGTGTTGTTGCTACTAGCGAGAAAACATCAATCCTTTGTTCATAGAACGATCATATTGTTTACTTTACACGCAATTCGTCATGCAATTATACGTTCCTTGCAACTTAATACTAGAGGGGGTTTGGATGATAACCTGAAGGTGGATTAATTAGTCATAGATACAGTTGGATGGTGGTCTATGTATAATGTTGTAATGCCCAATCGAACCTCAAAGGAGTCAAGATGAGTAGTATATGATTGTATGATTTCTCGATGTTTCTCAATTGCCCCGCTATAATTTGTTCACCCAAAATGTTATCTATCTTAAGGAGAGCCACCTCTAGTGAACTATGGACCTCGGTCCTTTCTTTACTATCAATCTACAATCAACTGTTTACTATTTTGTGTTTACTTTCTGCAAACTATTACTTTCTTCCACTCGATACGTTTAATCCTTTGTATTCAGCAAAACCGGTGAGATTGACAACCTCATCGTAAGTTGGGGACAGAGTTATGTGGTTGTGTTGTGCAGGTCTCCACGTTGCTGCTGGCACCGGTAGTGCGCCCTGCCAAAGTTCAGCTAGCTACACCTTTGGGGTGTTTCCTTGCTCCTACTGGATTGATAACCTTGGTTTCATAACTGGGGGAAACTTACTGTTGTTCTCATCATACCTTCCTCTTGGGGTTCCCCAACGAGCTCGTTAATACACGAGTCAGCAGGGAGACCTCCAGTTGATATTCTCTCTCTCTCTCTCTCTCTCTCTCTCTCTCTCTCGTGACCATGGTCCCAAGACCGGATTGCGCGAATGAGAGACATCTTCACCACAGAGCGCCGTCGCGTTGCGGGATTCGGATCCAGGAGCTCTACTTCCACAACTGCTGCTGGATCGGGGAAGCGGGAGTCATCGTCAGGAACCAGATGTGTGTAACCCCCCGCAAGGTGTCACACTTGAGGCACTCAAGTCGTTGGAGCCACAGGAGCGCAAGGACTTCATCACGACCTTGAGGTCGGCTTCGGCTCGTCTACATCAACCACGCTCTCCTGAGTGTTGACAACGCTTTTCGGTCTTCAAGGGTAAGTTCGCGAAAAGCCCCTCCCGTTACTGTATTACTAATAAATAGGTCCTAGCAACATTAGGGGTTCAGGGGCGTAGGGTAAAAATTTATTATTTTCATGTGCGGAACCCCTAGAGTGGTATCAGTGCCAGATCTATGCGTAGTAATGCTAGTACGGGTAGAACACACGAGATGTAGCGTGTGTGCATTGATCTTTTAGTTGTTATCTTCCCATGTGTACTTGTGTATACTGCAGTAATGCTTGATTATGCGACCCCCAACCGATTTTACGTGTTCATTCGCGATACTGGTCCACGCTTGACATACGGCTTGTACCGTATAAAGTGGCTTAGGGGGGTGTCTGTCTCTCTCGCATTAGTTGGTATGCCATTTGCAATGGAGGGCCCCGAAAGGGGTGTAGTAGAGACAACTACTTGATCAGCGTTGTGCTACAAGTTCGTAGGTAAAAATGGTTCTTGTGCGAAAGCCCATTCATTCACGTAAAACATCCAAAGATAAAGTAGAGGCGTCTAACTTTGTTTTGCAGGGGGCGTTGCTTTGTGATATGGTTGTGGCAAAGGAAAAGTGATTACCTTATGTTACGTAGTAGTAGATAGTCACGGAGGTGACGAACTACAATGCCGGAAAGACACCGATACCCTGGTGTCTACGGCGCTGGAACTCTAGCGCCGGAATCCTGTGACAACGGATGGAGATCACGACGTGAAGGGCCATATCACATTGCATTTACATTCAATGTCATTGTTTGTCTATCTTATTGTGTGATAGTATTAGATACTCGACGGTAGCCTAATAAGATGATCCATGTTAAAATTACCATTGATTGTGTTCCCCCTTAGTGTGCACCACCAAGAAAGTTCTTCAGTATGAGGCAGGCCGTGACGATCGGGTGTCAGACATATCTACGTTCGCATACGGTGGGTGTAAGCCATGTTCACAGCGGATACACTAAGGTTGAGTTGGCGAGGCTAGCATGTGTAGACATGGCCTCGGAACACGGATGGTCAAAAGATCGAGCATGAGTCGCATGAATGATGTGACCGACGCATAGGCGTCCACCCTAGCACTCACATTGATCGCCATGACGATCAGGGGAGATGTGGGGAAAACGGCCGTGTTATCACTAGGAACCCTTCATGGGATAGGTGTTTATGAGTGGAGTTATTATTAACTCATTTAATTATAAACTTAGTCTAAATTCCTTTTGCAATTATAAATATAGAAAAGGTTCTCCCCGATGCAACCTTTCCTGTTGACGATTGTTGGTTAGAAGGAGAGAAGCTCAGGCTAGATGGATCCAACTTCTCTATATAGGTTGCGCATCTCCACATTCTCCTTAGCGAGAATGATGTGGTCGACTACATACTCGACGAGATGGATTTGGATCAGCCCATTAACCTAGAGACCCCAGAGCAGCGGGAAGACCACTATCACCATCAGGAGATGGCCTCCTTTATTTCAGTTATAATGCATTTAGTAATGGTGTACGAGTTGTGCCCTATCGTGAGTAATGTCAACCCTCGTACGGTAATGCTACAACTTAGGACACATTTCGTGGAACAAGGACGCATATGGGAGCATGAGATGATGGGAGACTTCCTCTCCATTAAGATGGAGAACTCATCACTTGACGACCACTTGGAGCACATGCATGATGCATACATGAGGCCCACATACTTCCTGGATAGCTAGATGATGGGATCTTGTGCAAATGGTGTTATACTGCGGTCGCTGCCAGCAAGCTACCAAGCACAAGTCAGGACTTGCATTATGAGAGGCGACGCGGAAGCACTGGATTTCCACAGGTTCAATCACATCTCAGGAATGTGATGGTTGAACCTGTTGTCGCTTAGGTCATCAATGACAAAGGTATATATTTGATATACAATTTTATAAATGTTATAATCTTGCAAACACATTTGTAGTGTTAAGTATATTTGATACTTGTTCTGTTTTACTGAAAACAGGTCCTTCTGCATGAGGGCTGCTTGCTGGAGAGGAGGTGACATTGTGTGTTGATGGCGAGCATGTTGATGATGGCCAAAGGCACTCTCCCTCAACATTTATCATTTAGTTTATGTTTAGGATAATTATTGTAATCGATAGATCGTGAACTTCGTTAGTGTGTCTCACACTTAGTGAGACGGTTATTCATATCAGTTTGTAACAAACATTTGTTCCACTTTTATGAATGATTTCTATTCGTGTTCATATCTTGTTCGATTACGTGTGAATTATCCTTGTTTTGAAACTAATTGATAATGCATGAACATTTGTAAAATATTGAAATGCCTTAAAATACCCAACTTAATGATATGTTCATTAATGAATGAAACCATTGTTTGAATTCAAAAGTTATGTTGATAATATGTGAAAGACATTCGATTTCTTGTCACATATAAATCATGCCTAAGTTTGGCAAAATAACTTGAACACCGTGTATTACTTGAATACAAAGTGTTTAATGAATTGTTAAAAGTAAATAAATATTCGATGTATTGTGTTTTGACAGAATGGTAATTATGATTATATGATAGTTTAAATGTGTAAAGAAGTTTACCAAAGGAAACATAAGTATGAAACCATTTGATATGATCAAAGTGTTTCATCAATAAAGGGTATAAATATAAAAGAGAATCTAATTACTACGATTTGATCAATAGTAATGAAATTCAACTTTATAAGAGTGGCATAAAAGAAATTGTGAAATGCAATGCGTTTAAAATGTCAAAATGCAAAGCATCAAAATGTGATATTAGATATCAAAGTGGGTGAATAGATGGCGGCAAATAAATCGTTGTAGTGTAGATGTAGAGACCATTAGTTAGAAATAGTTAGAACTCAATTAGAATATATAGTGAACCATTTGAATTCGTGAAAGCGGCTCCATATCTGGTATGGATCGTTGTGAAAGTTTTGGGGTTATTCGATATAACCAAAACAATAGCAAATAAGTCCTTGTAGAGTATTCATTGGAAACTTTGAATACAAAATCCATAGCTGAAACCAAAATAAAAGCAAAATTCGTATTGCTTGGATTTTGGTAAATTTTCGAGAAAGTTCGCATTTAGTGATATTTCTCGATTATGAAGCAAATGGAAGATAGTGAAAAACATGATGAGGATTCAAAACCCTATATCAGAGTGTTGAGAAGCGCAACAAAAAACATTCCTGGACGATACTCTTCACAAAGGAAAGAATCAATGATAATAATCATTGTGTTTTCCCCACGGGTGTTTTCACTACTTGAAGTAGGATTAAAAATGTAATCCATATCTTGTATGTAGACATTTGTGAATCATTTGTCATGATTACCGGAATATGACATACCTACAAACTACTAAAGAAATAATGGTAAGCTAAAGTTATGAGAAATCCCATAGCAAAATTCCCTTGAGATTAGAAAGCAATTCGTTGCTGAATCTCACAAGTAAAAGGGGTTACTTGGATTTTCCCAAATGAGTGCAAAGCCATAGTGGAAAAGGGGGTGAATGACAAAAGCACAATTTGTCAAGTATTGGATGAATTCAAATGAATTTGATTCAAGTGTTCTAAATGTCCAGTGGATTTAACACTAGTAAAAGTACTAGTATCTCATAGTAAATCTTGAAGTTTGATATTTGATCAAAGGATTTTGAAGTTGTTCAAAATAGTGAGTGGATATGCAATTTGCATAAAATTGAGTGGGAGCTATGAAAGTCTTCCTAAAAAATTATGTGAATGACATATTTTTGAGTGGGAGCAATATAAGTCTCAAATTCAAATATGTAGGAACATAGTTTGAGTAAGAGTAGTGACTCATACGAAAATATGTTGGGAACATATTTTGAGTGGGAGCTTATAGGAGTGATTCTTAAGTGTGTTAAGAATAAAATCGTAAGTACCGATAAATAATGATTTATAAGGTGTAGAAGTTGATAATAAGTGTATTATGATATTATGTAGTATTCCTTAAGGGATTCTGAAAAGGGTTTCAGAATAGAAGTTAATTAAGGAACTAGTCCTTAATAACTCAAGTTAGGAATAGTATTAAGTTTAAACATCAATGGTTGAAAGAAAGAAAAGGATGATCATCATCCACTATGTTGAGACTTAGGTTCTATCTTAGAAAACCATGATGATAACATAAGATACTATATGATCCAATAAGGAACGTTTAAAAGTGATTAAGTTTGAATCATAGAACGTTGAGCTAGGTTTGTCCGCAGTGTCTAATAGAGAACTACAGACATATTTTCCAGGACCATAAAGGATGACATATCTTAAAGCATAAAGGGTTATGTTATAAGGGAATATGTTGGAAACTAATGTAAATACCGATTAAAGTCAAGTAGGAAGCGAGGTAAACAAACTATCAAAAGATGCACAGGGTGCACTCGTGTTTCCATGATTACATTTATAATAATAGATAAGGGTACCATCTAATGTGTTGTATAATGTTATGTGGTACGGTGCAAACGTATCTATAATTTTTGATGTTCCATGTTTGTTTTATATCTACTTTCTTATGTTTTGTCCACACTTTGGAGTATTTTTATACACTTTATTGGACTAACCTATTAACAAGATGCCATAGTGCCAGTTGCCTGTTTTCTGCTGTTTTTGGTTCCAGGAAAGTCAGAAAATGAATATTCTCGGAATTAGACCGGACAAAAGCCAACGTCCATATTTTACTAAAAGACTCTAGGAGCCAGAAGACGAGTCGGAGAGGGGCCATAGGGCGGCCACACCCCCCCTTGGCGCGGGCATCCCTAGGTTGCGCCAGGGCATGGTGTGGGCCCCCTGGCCAGCCACCGACCTTGCCCCTTCGCCTATAAGAAGCCCCCAATGCGAAAACCCTAAATCGAACATCTTATAGCCACGAAAAGTTCTACAACACCGCCGCCACCGAAGGGGAGACTCAAGGGACAGAAAGTCTCTGTTCCGGCACCTTGCCGGGATGAGGAAGTGGCCCCGGAGCCATCTCCATCGATCTCCACCACCATCTCCATCATTGTTGCTTTTTTCCATGATGAGGACGGAGTAGTTCTCTCGAGGCTAAGGGTTCTACCGGTAGTTATGTGTTCATCTCTCTCTATGCATGATCATATTGTGATCATGAGCTTTGTAATCTAGTAGATCTACCTTGCTACTCAAGTGCTTTAATAGATCTCGCTCTTCCCATGTGTGTGAAAGTGACAGCGTGCACACCATGGTGGCACTTAGGCTAGAGATTACAAATACTTGTTATGAGTTATATTTGGAGTTGGATGTTTCTATGAAATTGTGGTGTTTGTTGGAACCATCTAGAGCTCAAGGTGATAGTGTGGGGTTATCTAGATGGGGAAAGCAAACTTTGAGGAGTGCTGTTATAACCCTACCATGGATTAGAGTGTCCAACCAGAGAGTAGTTCAGAATAGTATCACAAAGAGAAGATATTTATATGAGAGTGTTCACTAGTGAGAGTATGATCCCTAGGCCTTGATTCTAAGAATTGAAACACCATCTGCAACTAGATATGTTACATGTTTGCTTGCTTCCATCTTTATTTCAGTTTGCCTTTAGTCTCTTCCGCACCATCAAAGGTATTTTCTGGCACCATTACCACTTATAATTATCTATACCACTTATATTTTACTATCTCTTCGCTGAACTAGTGCACCTATACACAAGTGTATCGGATGTGTTGGGGACACAAGAGACTTTTTCTTGTATCTTGATTGTAGGGTTGCTTGAGAGGGATACATTTGACCACTTCCTCCCTAAGTTCGATAAACCTTGGGTAATCCACTTAAAGGAAAACTTGAGGCTGTTCTACAAACATCTGCACTTGGTGGCCCGACAACTGTCTACAAGAATAGAAATGCGTAGACATCATTATGGCGGGGCTAGTTCGCTTTTACATAGAATGATGTGTCCTAGGGCACAGTGCCCATGAGAAATCCTTCGAGGTTGATCTAAAGTAACTGTAGGCTCCTGGAATTCGGCCTCGTTCTGCTTCCATAGCGACGATGCATACACACAGATGTTATCATGTGATGATAAAGTATTAATGTCAATCAAGGTGACATTAGTAAGTTGCAAAGGATTTGGAATGGTAAAGTACAGACCAGAGACTCAACCTCTTCCATGAGCAAGCATGTTCAGGGTACCGGATATATGGTGCCAACGAGCAAGAACAAATGCAGCTAGTTTATTTGTACTCTAGTGCAAGTGGGAGACTGTTGGAAATATGCCCTAGAGACAAATAGTAATAAGGACTATTATCGTATTCATAAAGTTTATCATTAAGTTTTATATCATGCTATAAATGTATTGAGAGGAAACATCAATACACGTGTGATATATAAACAACCAGGGGTTCCTAGTGAAACTCTAGTCACTGGTTCATTGGTCAACAGATGATCAAGTTTCCTGATCATGTGGCATTTATGCTAGTTGGAAATGGAGTCAACTCATTCTGAGAATGAGATGATGAACCAATACCCAACCTAAACATCATGACCCGATCATGTCACGAAGTTCAAGTTACGATGATTAGAAATGGATCCTCATAGACTATTCCTTAGACCGTGAGGCTATATCAATGAAAATCTCCTGAGAGTGCTTAGATAGCATCAAGCGCCACTTTGTAATACAGTGGTTATAAAGGTGTGTTCAGGTACTCGGAGGAAACCGTATAGGAAATATATGTCAAGAGCGGGATTTGTACGTCCACTTGACGGAAAGATACTCAAGGGCGCACTTGGAGAAGTTATATCCAATAGTTGCGCAACGTGTGATTTTATCAAGTAGAATTTTTCGGTAACAAGATTGAACACGACATGGGGATGTCATTGATCAGATCTTGGTAAATGCAAGTACCAAGAGACAGAGGGAATAAGACATGACCATCCCATTTTAAATGATGAAAGATCTTTGTGGAACGCACATAGGTCACATGGCCATCCAGGTCCCTCTCTCGATTATTGGTCCCGGAGTGTCCCAACCATGTCTGGAGTGTTCCCGAACCGTAGGTTATCACACTTAAGGGTTTGATGATGATTAGAGAGTGTTTATGAGATCAGACGAATCGCCGAAGAATAGTAGAGAGAAACCCGGAAGTGTTTCGGTAAGTCCGGAGGATGTCCGGAGTGGAGGTGGAAGGTGTTCCATAGCCAGGACATTGTGTAATATATGAATGAATGTTAAATATTGATTTAATCATTTCTTCATAATTATTTAATAAAAGAGAAAATCAATTTAAAGGTCAAAAAGCTTAATGGGCCAATTCCGGAGGGAAGAGGGCCCATTTGGGAAAGGCAAGAGGGGAGAAGGGGCAAGGGGGTGGCCGGCTAGGCCAAGCCCCCCCCCCCTTTCGGGGCCCACTAGGGCCGTCCCGTGGCTGCCCCCCTCTCCCACTCCTTTCGTCCCACCCCGGGGATTTTAAGGGAGGTAGTACCTTCCCTCCCCCTATATATAGTGGGGGTATTTGGCCACATAATTACACACAATATTCAATAACGGTTACCTCACTTTTGTGGAGACCTTCAATTGATATTCTCTCTCTCACTCTCTCGTGACCGTGCTCCGAAGTTTGGACTGCGGGAACGAGAGACATCTTCACCGCGGAGTGCCGTCGCGCTGCAGGATTCGGATCCAGGAGCTCTACTTCCGTAACTATTGCTGGATCGGGGAAGCGGGAGTCATCGTGAGGCACCGGACGTGTGTAACTCCCCGCGAGGTGTCACACTTGAGGCACTCAAGTCGTTGGAGCCACAGGAGCACAAGGACTTCATCACTACCTTGAGGTCGGCTTCGGCTCGTCTACATACAACCACGCCCTCCTGAGCGTTGACAACGCTTTTCGGTCTTCAAGGGTAAGTTCGTGAAAAGCCCCTCCCGTTACTGTATTACTAATAGATAGGTCATGGCAACATCAGGGGTTCAGGGGCGTAGGGTAAAAATTTATTGTTTTCATGCGCGGAACCCCTATAATCTTCTCTTATCTCTTACAATATCATACCCTCACTATAGAGTGTACGAACCATTCACCGTTTGATCAAGACTGGAAAATCCAACCATTGCTAACAACCATTGGATCTTCTTTTCAATTCTTAGCATCTAGAAAGATTCTATTAAAAGTCTTTAGCATGATGAACGCTAGTATGCGCAAACCTCAAAACACACACTTCATTGCCTAGTTTCAGGGTCCTTGTGTTAAATGCATGGACTTGGATGTAATTTTTTATCTTTTATGAGGTCCTTGATGTAACCTGTACTCTCGAGCACCTCACTCCTAAGAGACCTAAAGTTAGATCGGTCATTCGCAGTACTTCTTGTCTTATCTTTATCTTGTCACTTATCTCTCACAATACCATATATACCACTGCATGGTGTACGGAATAATGAATGTTTGATCAAGACAGGCAAATCCAAACATTGCTAACCATTGGATCTTCTTTTCCATTCTTAGCATCTAGAAAGATTCTACTTTAGCACAATGAACTCTAGTATGCGCAAACTTCAAAACACACACTTCATTGCTAAGTATCAGGGCCCTTGTGCTAAATGCATGGACTTGGATGCAATTTTCATTTTTATGAGGTCCATTTGTACTTGCTTAACAAAGAAAATCAGCGTGGTGCTCACTCCTGCAGCCTTATAGTGTGCTACTCCTCCTCTATGCAAGGAAAATAAATTGTACACTACTCTTTCCTTTGTTGTTTCACACATATCCTCTAGCTGATATCTCTCTAGTCCACAGTGTGGCGCTGCGCACGTGTGCCATGGTACTATAGTGGCTTTGTTTCTATCTCTTTTTTCATAACTTTGTTCTAACATCGAACCGCGTTCAACACCTCTTCGCTGCATACCTCTCGGGATGCCTTCTCTAACCCCATAATCTCTTCTATAGTAGCTCTTCGTTTCCACCCTCCATTTTGATCCTTCTTTTTCCTAGTACTACTATTTGCTTTGCGGAAAATAACGTTCCAGTTTTCGCAAAAAAATCCTTTCACTTGGAAATTTGAGATCATCTCTTTTCATAATACTTCTTGGAAACTCCTCTTGGCAAAATATTGTTTACAATAATGCCAAGATGCACCAATCTACATTATATTGGTAAATTATCATAAACTATAATGTTGAACACATGATATGGTATTGACCTTGGTCGTCCGACTCGAAACCTATTGATATGTATTGCAGGACAAATTTGTGAACCTGGTTTTTGAAAAGTTGTCAAAACACAAGTTTATCATTTTGCATGGCAGGTTATACTTTCAAAAGGACGTCATGAACATGTCTTCCATAAAATTTAAGAACAATCTACCTCAGTCTAATGTTACCATTCCATTACTTTCCTATAATGGAATCACTTCTTTAAGAAAAATTCCTGTAGGCTCCAAATCTTGTAGGATTCAACTAGACATGATATTCTAATAATATTGTGTTTCCCTATTCCTTCGTTTTTCCTATCCTGCAAATCAAACAGGCCTAATGTTGAGACTCCCACGGGCAACATTTCCTACTACGCCAAGATGCACCCATATACCAAATTAATGTGGGAACAGTTCATTAACTATGATGTCCATATGGCCATGACCTTTTTTGGTCATCACGGTTGAAACCTAATAATATTCATACATGGTGGGAAAATATAGCGGGGCTGGTTTCCAGAACTTGTCAAATCCCATGGTTACCAGTTTCCTGGTAGGCTGTACACATGACGTGATAGGATGCCATGCGTAAATATTTATTTTTATGATTTTCTTTATTACATGTGACTGTTTCAAAACGGGTTCAAAATTTTCAAGATACAAATTCTTAGCAGGAAGTTGAATTTTTCAAAACTCTCGATTGTTTTCGATATATTAACTACCTGATGCGTATCACCAAAAGTTTTTGTAGAACTTCGATAAAAATCTACCACTTTCTAGAGCTTCTAGTTCAAATATGACATGATTTTGTTAATAGAGACATAAAGTCATTTGAGTGGTCCGAGTTAGCTCGGAAGCTTTGAAAACTCATAAAACTTGGGAATCGTACATAAAACATTGTCCACTATATCTAGAAACTTGGCTTGTGGCATTCAAAACCATGTTCTCTATACTTTCTGTGCATAGTATATTCATGGTGCTAGAGGCTAACAATAATGGAATCTTCTGTATGCTAGACATGACATAATCAAATATACTGAAAGAGATCCAATGGTCAACAATGTCAGGTTTTGCCAATCTATATCCAACTGCCGATGTTCGAAGGTATTCGTACACTATATAGTGGTATGGAAATTGTGAAGCAACATAGTTGTTTTTTTTGTTTTGAAAATAAGTGTCAAGCACTATATAGTGGTATGGAAATTGTGTCACGTTCCTGTTACTAGTATGGATATGGATGATCAGTTGATGTGACTCTCGGCCTTGAATTCCTGGACAAGTAGGTTACGGTCTACTACATTTTTCTATTACTAGATGGATGCTAGCCAAATTCAAAATCTGAATCAAGCGGCAAAATCACCCACCGACCTTGAAGCATTTCCCGCCCCACCGATTGAAAACCATTGAGCCAAAATCTCCCACCGGATAGTACCATTTTTCTATTATTATTAACTAGACGCGAGCCAAATTCAAAGCTCAATCGAGCGGCAATATCACACACCGACCTTGAAGCATTTTGTGCCCCTCTATTTCAAAAACTTTTTTCTTTAAATTTCCTGTTCTACCCATTGTTCAGCCGAAAGATGGGCATGCTAATGTCAATAGCTCAGGGGTACCATCATAATTATATTGCTATTCACCTATACTATGGTCCCGATTCGCGCAGTTTTTCCCGCCGGCCCTCCCAAAAATCCCAAGATCCTCTATCGCATCCATGGCCGTCGCGCACACCGGCTTGATCTCTGGTTTCATGTGCCACCGCAGAGCTGCTTCACCGATGCTCACCCTCCGGATCTAGTTCACCGGGTCTCTCTTTCACTGCACCGGAGCTGTGGTGTCGTTCACCACGCCGATGGCATCATCGACCGCCCAAGCTCTGCTTCCTTGCTGCCAAAAGCTACCCAACTGTACCGGATCCTCTCTACCGGTGTCCACCGGATGTGATCTAGTTCAAGGAGCTTCCTATCCACCGCTCCAGATTAGCTGCACGGTCGTCGCCATTCACTGCATCGGATCTGCCTCAGTGATGCTCTCGTCCACCGCGTTCAAGCCGGCATCGACCGCCCAAGATCTGCTTCCCCGACGCCAACAGCCACCAGAACCGTAGCACCCTAGGTGACCTGGACGTCACTTGCACGGTACCGAGGATGCTCAGACGCCTCTCCGACCAAGGTTAACCTAAGCTCCAACCCGTTTTTGTTTTGTCAGTAGTATAGCAGGTTCAAGCCTCTCGCAGTGAACTACATTTTTGTAATCGTGCTAGTACATACAAGTCACTGGGCACGCATGTTCTTCGTGCTAGTACATGCAAGGTCATTAAACATGTTGGTTTGTATTCGCTGCTCTACAAATTTCAAGTCATGCACATGTCTATTATTTTGTCATGCACATGTTCTTAGCTACTCGATACAATAGTAATTGCCTCCTACCATGTAATTATTGCAAAATCTATAGTCAGTGCAAAATATAGGGTGGATTCCCCACTCTACAGTTGTTGAATCTATCTGGTTCGTCCTCAGATCAGTTGCTGATATTATTTCCTCATTGGCATCGTTCTGCTATCCTGTAGTAGCTGTTTAAACTCTGCGTGCTAATCGATTATAATTTTGTTGTTGCCATAATGCCATCTGGTTCTTCAAAAGCTGCATCACTAACTATTTTCTTTTTCTTGCATAGAGCTCAAAATGGAACAAATGAACATGTTGGTTTGCATAGCCTATTCTACATGTTCACAAGGGATGCCATTACTTCCTTATATGGTGTTGGTTCGTCCTGAGCAACGGCATAACTGTCCTCTACTATGTAGTTCACTCGTGGTTTGCATTCCTGCTCTAGAATTTCTCTTATGATGCCATTATAATTTCTATCTAGTTGATTTTTAGCTATGATAGTAACTACTTGCCATTGTGTAGCTCACCCCAAATTCTGAGTCACCCAACGACTCTATGCATTCCAAGAGATGCCACTGATTCCATATATATTTCCTGAAATTCTAACAAACACTTTGTTTGATTACTCATTTCATTCTAGGCACACTTGACTAATGCTTTTTTGTCCTTTTCTACAGGTTCACGAGCGACGCCATTATATCTTGCATCTGGTTCTGGGTCTGGTTCATCCTAAGTCACGGCATAACTATCCTCTATAATATATAGTTCATTTGTGGTTTGCATTCCTGCTCTACATGTTCTCGTATGATGTGGTTATAATTTCTATCTAGTTCATTCTTCGCTATGACAGTAAATGCATGCCATTTTGTGGCTCAGCGCAAATTCTGAGTAACCCAACGTCTCTTGCATTTTAGGGTATAGAACTGCTTCCATATATATTTGTTCAAAATGACTTGGCTAGTTTATATCTGCTGAAATTCTAAGCCACAAACACACATTTTTTGATTGCTCGTTTCACGGTCACACTTGTTTAATGTGTGCTTACTTGTCATGTTTGTTTGACGTGTTGGTCAATAATTGAACCGTTGACCAGTTGTAAACTCCGGTTCATAGCTCCTGTCATATAAGTCAAATGAGTAGTTTGTCTTGTTTGATGTATTAACTTGTTATTACTTAGTTTCAGACTACAATTATTGCTATCCCCACCAAAGAGGGGGCTGCAAGATCATGTCTCCTCCAATGTAGCTGTCACACTCAATGGAAGATGCAGGTGATCGATTGAAAAAGCAAATTGAGGACTCTACTATCAACTTGATTGTCAACTGAAATGCCGATTTTTCTTTCCCCTGGGTTGATAATATGTAATAATTTTAAGAAATTGCAGCTGATGTAATATCTAGATAACTCGCGTAGGCCATGTAGGCATTTAGTTGACGCTGTACACACATTGCGGTAGTCGTTATGGTAACTATGCTAGGCAGGTCAATTAGGGAATAATGCCATGCTTTGTTATTGGCTCGTTGTGTATTCGGCCGATGACGAACAGTTAAAAATGCTGGATTATTATACACTTTTTATGATATTGGCATGGGCTTAAAAAATGACGAAACTGTAAAAGGCCATAAACATAACAGGCCAATCCGCATGTGGTAACATGTTGTAACAGTAATAGCCCGTAAATGTAACAGGCCTAACGGGCAGTAACAGTAACAAGCCGTAACGAAAGCATGTTGTAACTGTAGCAGGCCATAACAGTAACATGCCGTAATAGTAGCAGGCTAGAACAGAAACATCCCATTATAGTAACAGGCAAGAAACTACAAAAATGACAGAATAGTAATAGGCTAAAAAGTAGCGGGCCACAACAGTAAAGCACCGCAACAGTAAAAGGCCAGAACAGTGACGATCCTGAACAGTATGGGCCAAAAACTTCCCGGATGAGGGTAGTAACATGCTGACAAATTTACCACGCTAGAACAGTAAAGGGCCGTTTGTGGGCCTGAACAGCTAAAGACCAGAAAAGTAAAAGGCTAGAACAGTAACATGCTAGAACAGTAACGGACCATCTCAAAGAAGGGTCATCAAAAGGCGGTCGACGATGGGCTGCGATAGCAATGATGGGCTGACCATAGTCCTTATCTTTACAGAAGCGACTTGGTGCAGGATGCTAATGGATCACACAGTGTTGTACCAACATGGGCCTTTTGTAGGCCAAAAGAGAATCGGGCTTGAAAGTTCGTGGGCTGCTGTTGGCTGCATATTTGCGCACATTTCAAATAGTGCAGGACAAAACAGTAACAGGCCATCTTCTTGATAGGCTCCCCAAATGGGCTGGCCCAGTTAGTATTTAGCAGGCCTTGGTTGGGCCTAGCTTCTTCCATGGTTTCAATGACCGTCAACGGTGGTAACCGGCCGCTAACGGCGGCTGCCACGTGGCAGTATGCATGACGTCACCATTAGCATGGCTGGTGAACAGATTTACGATGAAAAAAGTTTTCGTGGCTGAAAGGTGCGATACACCATGGTCGAAAATAATCGTGGTAAATTCATTTGTGACAGGGCTTTTACCACGAAGGCCATCCATCGTGCAAGACTCTTTGGCCATGAAAATGGGCCTTCAACCACAAAAATCGTCCGTTGTAAAAGCCAACTTTTCTTGTAGTGTAGAGTCATTTCATGTGTGTTCTTTTCACAAACCACATATGGATCCACCATTGTCATTGCATGTGTGTTCTTTTCACAAACCACATATAGATCCACCAGAGTTCATTGCATGTGTGTTCTTCGCATAAACCATATATGGATCCACCATAGTCATTGCATCTGTGTTCTTCTCATAAACCACATATGGATCCACTAGAGTCATTGCATGTGTGTTCTTTTCCTAAAACACATATGGATCCACCATAGTCATTGCATGTGTGTTCTTCTCATGAACCACATATCGATCCACTAGTGTCATTGCATGTGTGTTCTTTTCATAGACCACATATGGATCTACCATAGTCATTGCATGTGTATTCTTTTCACAAACCACATATGGAACCACAACTAGAGTCATTACATGTCTGTTATTTTCATAAACCACATATGGATCCACCAGAGTCATTGCATGTGTCTTCTTTTAATTAACCATAGATAGAGTCATTGCATGTCTGTTCTTTCCATAAAGCACATATGGATCCACCGGAGTCATTGCATGTGTGTTATTTTTACAAACCACATATGGATCCACCAGTGTCATTGCATGTGTGTTCTTCACATAAACCACATATGGATCCACCAGTGTCATTGCATGTGTGTTCTTTTCATAGACCACATATGGATCTACCAGAGTCATTGCATGTGTTTTCTTTTCACAAACCACATATGGAACCACAGCTAGAGTCATTGCATGTCTGTTATTTTCATAAACCACATATGGATCCACCAGAGTCATTGCTTGTGTCTTCTTTTAATTAACCATAGCTAGAGTCATTGCATGTGTGTTCTTTTCATAAAGCACATATGGATCCACCGGAGTCATTGCATGTGTGTTATTTTCACAAACCACATATGGATCCACTAGTGTCATTAGATGTGTGTTCTTTTCACAAACCACATATGGATCCACTAGAGTTCATTGCATGTGTGTTCTTCTCATAAAGCACATATTGATCGACCATAGTCATTGCATGTGTGTTCTTCTCATAAACCACATATGGATCCACCAGAGTCATTTTATGTGTATTCTTTTCATAAACCACATATGGATCCACAACTAGAGTCATTGGATGTGTGTTCTTTTCATAAAACACATATTGATCCACCAGTGTCATTGCATGTATGTTCTTTTCATAAACCACATATGGATCCACCAGAGTCATTGCATATGTGTTCTTTTCACAAACCACATATGGATCCACCAGTGTCATTGTATGTGTGTTCTTTTCAGAAACCACATATGGATCCACCAGAGTTCATTGCATGTGTGTTCTTCCACATATGGATCCACCATAGTCATTGCATGTGTTTTCTTCTCAAAAACCACATATGGATCCACTAGAGTCATTGCATGTGTGTTCTCTTCATAAACGACATACGGATCCACAACTAGAGTCACTTCATGTGTGTTCTTCTCGTAAACCACATATGGATCCACTAGAGTCATTGCATGTGTGTTCTTTTCCTAAAACACATATGGATCCACCATAGTCATTGCATGTGTGTTCTTCTCATAAACCACGTATGGATCCACCAGTGTCATGGAATGTGTGTTCTTTTCATAGACCACATATGGATCTACAAGAGTCATTGCATGTGTATTCTTTTCACAAACCACATATGGAACCACAGCTAGAGTCATTGCATATGGATCCACCAGTGTCATTGAATGTGTCTTCTTTTAATTAACCATAGGTAGAGTCATTGCATGTCTGTTCTTTTCATAAAGCACATATGGATCCACTGGAGTCATTGCATGTGTTTTATTTTCACAAACCACATATGGATCCACTAGAGTCATTTTATGTGTATTCTTTTCATAAACCACATATGGATCCACAACTAGAGTCATTGGATGTGTGTTCTTTTCGAAACACGTATGGATCGACCATAGTCATTGCATGTGTGTTCTTCTCATAACCACATATGGATCCACCCGAGTCATTTTATGTGTATTCTTTTCATAAACCACATATGGATCCACAACTAGATTCATTGGATGTGTGTTCTTTTCATAAAACACATATGGATCCACCAGAGTCATTGCCTGTATGTTCTTTTCATAAAGCACATATGGATCCACCAGAGTCATTGCATCTGTGTTCTTTTCACAAACCACATATGGATCCACCAGTGTCATTGCATGTGTGTTCTTTTCACAAACCACATATGGATCCACCAGAGTTCATTGCATGTGTGTTCTTCCACATATAGATCCACCATAGTCATTGCATGTGTTTTCTTATCATAAACCACATATGGATCCACCAGAGTCATTGCATGTGTCGTCTTTTAATTAACCATAGCTAGAGTCATTGCATGTCTGTTCTTTTCATAAAGCACATATGGATCCACGGGAGTCATTGTATGTGTGTTATTTTCACAAACCACATATGGATCCACCAGTGTCATTGCATGTGTGTTCTTTTCACAAACCACATATGGATCCACTAGTGTCATTGCATGTGTGTTATTTTCACAAACCACATATGGATCCACAAGAGTTCATTGCATGTGTGTTCTTCCACATATGGATCCACCATAGTCATTGCATGTGTTTTCTTGTCATAAACCACATATGGATCCACTAGAGTCATTGCATGTGTGTTCTCTTCATAAACCACATACGGATCCACAACTAGAGTCACTTCATGTGTGATCTTCTCATAAACCACATATGGATCCACTAGAGTCATTGCATGTTTGTTCTTTTCCTAAAACACATATGGATCCACCATAGTCATTGCATGTGTGTTCTTCTCATAAACCACATATGGATCCACCAGTGTCATTGCATGTGTGTTCTTTTCATAGACCACATACGGATCTACCAGAGTCATTGCATGTGTATTCTTTTCACAAACCACATATGGAACCACACCTAGAGTCATTGCATGTCTGTTATTTTCATAAACCACATATGGATCCACCAGAGTCATTGCATGGGTCTTCTTTAATTAACCATAGCTAGAGTCATTGCATGTGTGTTCTTTTCATAAAGCACATATGGATCCACCGGAGTCATTGCATGTGTGTTATTTCACAAACCACATAGGATCCACCAGTGTCATTGCATGTGTGTTCTTTTCACAAACGACATATGGATCCACTAGAGTCCATTGCATGTGTGTTCTTCTCATAAACCACATATGGATCCACCAGAGTCATTTTATGGGTATTCTCTTCATAAACCACATATGGATCCACAACTAGAGTCATTGGATGTGTGTTCTTTTCATAAAACACATATGGATACACCAGAGTCATTGCATGTGTGTTCTCTTCATAAACCACATACGAATCCACAACTTGAGTCACTTCATGTGTGTTCTTCTCATAAACCACATATGGATCCACTAGAGTCATTGCATCTGTGTTCTTTTCCTAAAACACATATGGATCCACCATAGTTATTTCATGTGTTTTCTTCTCATAAACCACATATGGATCCACCAGTGTCATTGCATGTGTGTTCTTTTCATAGACCACATATGGATCTACCAGAGTCATTGCATGTGTATTCTTTTCACAAACCACATATGGAACCACAACTAGAGTCATTGCATGTCTGTTATTTTCATAAACCACATATGGATCCACCAGAGTCATTGCATGTGTCTTCTTTTAATTAACCATAGCTAGAGTCATTGCATGTCTGTTCTTTTCATAAAGCACATATGGATCCATCGGAGTCATTGCATGTGTGTTATTTTCACAAACCACATATGGATCCACCAGTGTCATTGCATGTGTGTTCTTTTCACAAACCACATATGGATCCACTAGAGTTCATTGCATGTGTGTTCTTCTCATAAACCACATATTGATCGACCATATTCATTGCATGTGTGTTCTTCTCATAAACCAGATATGGATCCACCAGAGTCATTTTATGGGTATTCTCTTCATAAACCACATAAGGATCCACAACTAGAGTCATTGGATGTGTGTTCTTTCATAAAACACATATGGATCCACCATAGTCATTGCATGTATGTTCTTTTCATAAACCACATATGGATCCACCAGAGTCATTGCATCTGTGTTCTTTTCACAAACCACATATGGATCCACCAGTGTCATTGCATGTGTGTTCTTTTCAAAAACCACATATGGATCCACCAGAGTTCATTGCATGTGTGTTCTTCCACATATGGATCCACCATAGTCATTGCATGTGTTTTCTTCTCAGAAACCACATATGAATCCACCAGAGTCATTGCATGTGTGTTCTCTTCATAAACCACATACGGATCCACAACTAGGGTCACTTCATGTGTGTTCTTCTCATAAACCACATATGGATCCACTAGAGTCATTGCATGTGTCTTCTTTTAATTAACCATAGCTAGAGTCATTGCATGTCTGTTCTTTTCATAAAGCACATATGGATCCACCGGAGTCCTTGCATGTGTGTTATTTTCACAAACCGCATATGGATCCACCAGTGTCATTGCATGTGTGTTCTTTTCACAAACCACATATGGATCCACTAGAGTTCATTGCATGTGTGTTCTTCTCATAAACCACATATTGATCAACCATAGTCATTGTATGTGTGTTCTTCTCATAAACCACATATGGATCCACCAGAGTCATTTTATGGGTATTCTCTTCATAAACCACATATGGATCCACAACTAGAGTCATTGGATGTGTGTTCTTTTCATAAAACACATATGGATCCACCAGAGTCATTGCATGTGTGTTCTCTTCATAAACCACATACGGATCCACAACTTGAGTCACTTCATGTGTGTTCTTCTCATAAACCACATTTGGATCGACTAGAGTCATTGCATCTGTGTTCTTTTCCTAAAACACATATGGATCCACCATAGTTATTTCATGTGTGTTCTTCTCATAAACCACATATGGATCCACCAGTGACATTGCATGTGTGTTCTTTTCATAGACCACATATGGATCTACCAGAGTCATTGCATGTGTATTCTTTTCACAAACCACATATGGAACCACAGCTAGAGTCATTGCATGTCTGTTATTTTCATAAACCACATATGGATCCACCAGAGTCATTGCATGTGTCTTCATTTAATTAACCATAGCTAGAGTCATTGCATGTCTGTTCTTTTCATAAAGCACATATGGATCCATCGGAGTCATTGCATGTGTGTTATTTTCACAAACCACATATGGATCCACCAGTGTCATTGCATGTGTGTTCTTTTCACAAACCACATATGGATCCACTAGAGTTCATTGCATGTGTGTTCTTCTCATAAACCACATATTGATCGACCATAGTCATTGCATGTGTGTTCTTCTCATAAACCACATATGGATCCACCAGAGTCATTTTATGGGTATTCTCTTCATAAACCACATATCGATCCACAACTAGAGTCATTGGATGTGTGTTCTTTTCATAAAACACATATGGATCCACCATAGTCATTGCATGTATGTTCTTTTCATAAATCACATATGGATCCACCAGAGTCATTGCATCTGTGTTCTTTTCACAAACCACATATGGATCCACCAGTGTCATTGCATGTGTGTTCTTTTCAAAACCACATACGGATCCACCAGAGTTCATTGCATGTGTGTTCTTCCACATATGGATCCACCATAGTCATTGCATGTGTTTTCTTCTCAGAAACCACAAATGAATCCACCAGAGTCATTGCATGTGTGTTCTCTTCATAAACCACATACGGATCCACAACTAGGGTCACTTCATGTGTGTTCTTCTCATAAACCACATATGGATCCACTAGAGTCATTGCATGTGTCTTCTTTTAATTAACCATAGCTAGAGTCATTGCATGTCTGTTCTTTTCATAAAGCACATATGGATCCACCGGAGTCATTGCATGTGTGTTATTTTCACAAACCACATATGGATCCACCAGTGTCATTGCATGTGTGTTCTTTTCACAAACCACATATGGATCCACTAGAGTTCATTGCATGTGTGTTCTTCTCATAAACCACATATTGATCAACCATAGTCATTGTATGTGTGTTCTTCTCATAAACCACATATGGATCCACCAGAGTCATTTTATGGGTATTCTCTTCATAAACCACATATGGATCCACAACTAGAGTCATTGGATGTGTGTTCTTTTCATAGAAAACATATGGATCCACCAGAGTCATTGCATGTGTGTTCTCTTCATAAACCACATACGAATCCACAAACTTGAGTCACTTCATGTGTGTTCTTCTCATAAACCACATATGGATCCACTAGAGTCATTACAGTGTGTTCTTTTCCCTAAAACACATATGGATCCACCATAGTCATTGCATGTGTGTTCTTCTCATAAACCACATATGGATCCCCCAGTGCCATTGCATGTGTGTTGTTTTCATAGACCACATATGGATCTACCAGAGTCAATTGCATGTGTATTCTTTTCACAAACCATATATGGAACCACAGCTAGAGTCATTGCATGTCTGTTATTTTCATTAAACCACATATGGATCCACCAGAGTCATTGCATGTGTCTTCTTTTAATTAACCATAGATAGAGTCATTGCATGTCTTTTCTTTTCATTAAGCACATATGGATCCACCGGAAGTCATTGCATGTGTGTTATTTTCACAAACCACATATGGATCCACTAGTGTCATTGCATGTGTGTTCTTTTCACAAACCACATATGGATTCCCACTAGAGTTCATTGCATGTGTGTTCTCTCTCCTAAACCACATATTGACTGACCATAGTCATTGCATGTGTGTTCTTCTCATAAACCAACATATGGATCCCAACCAGAGTCATTTTATGGGTATTCTCTTCATAAACCACATATGATCCACAACTAGAGTCACTGGATGTGTGTTCTTTTCATAAAAACACATATGGATCCACCACAGTCATTGCATGTATGTTCTTTTCATAAACCACATATGGATCACCAGAGTCATTGCATCTGTGTTCTTTTCACAACCTACATATGGATCCACCAGTGTCATTTGCATGTGTTGTTCTTTTCACAACCACCACATATGGATCCACCAGAGTTTCATTGCATGTGTGTTCTTCCACAATGGAATTCCACCATAGTCATTGCATGTGTTTCTTCTCCAGAAACCACATATGGATCCACCAGAGTCATTGCATGTGGGTTCTCTCATAAACCACATACGGATCCACAACTAGGGTCACTTCATGTGTGTTCTTCTCATAAACCACATATGGATCCACCAGAGTCATTGCATGTGTCTTCTTTTAATTAACCATAGCTAGAGTCATTGCATGTCTGTTCTTTTCATAAAGCACATATGGATCCACCGGAGTCATTGCATGTGTGTTATTTTCACAAACCACATATGGATCCACCAGTGTCATTGCATGTGTGTTCTTTTCACAAAAAACCACATATGGATCCACTAGAGTTCATGCATGTGTGTTCTTCTCATAAACACATATTGATCGACCGTAGTCATTGCATGTGTGTTCTTCTCATAAACCAACATATGGATCCACCAGAGTCATTTTATGGGTATTCTCTTCATAAACCACATATGGATCCACAACTACAGTCATTGGATGTGTGTTATTTTCATAGAAACATATAGGATCCACCAGAGTCATTGCATGTGTGTTCTCCTCATAAACCACATACGGATCCACAACTTGAGTCACTTCATGTGTGTTCTTCT
>CAJUXJ010000100.1:65058-86017 GCA_910589775.1 Avena eriantha
GTATTTTCTGGCACCATTACCACTTATAATTTCTATACCACTTATATTTTACTATCCTTCGCTGAACTAGTGCACCTATACACAAGTGTATGGATGTGTTTGGGGACACAAGAGACTTTTTCTGTATCTTGATTGTAGGGTTGCTTGAGAGGGATACATTTGACCACTTCCTCCCTAAGTTCGATAAACCTTGGGTAACCACTTAAAGGAAAACTTGAGGCTGTTCTACAAACCTCTGCACTTGGTGGCCCGACAACTGTCTACAAGATAGAAATGCGTAGACATCATTATGGCGGGGCTAGTTCGCTTTTTACATAGAATGATGTGTCCTAGGGCCAGTGCCCATGAGAAATCCTTCGAGGTTGATCTAAAGTAACTGTAGGCTCCTGGAAATTCGGCCTCGTTCTGCTTCCATAGCGACGATGCATACCACAGATGTTATCATGTGATGATAAAGTATTAATGTCAATCAAGGGACATTAGTAAGTTGCAAAGGATTTGGAATGGTAAAGTACAGACCAGAGACTCAACCTCTCCATGAGCAAGCATGTTCAGGGTACCGGATATATGGTGCCAACGAGCAAGAACAAATGCAGCTAGTTTATTTGTACTCTAGTGCAAGTGGGAGACTGTTGGAAATATGCCCTAGAGACAAATAGTAATAAGGACTATTATCGTATTCATAAAGTTTATCATTAAGTTTATATCATGCTATAAATGTATTGAGAGGAAACATCAATACACGTGTGATATATAAACAACCAGGGGTTCCTAGTGAAACTCTAGTCACTGGTTCATTGGTCAACAGATGATCAAGTTTCCTGATCATGTGGCATTTATGCTAGTTGGAAATGGAGTCAACTCATTCTGAGAATGAGATGATGAACCAATACCCAACCTAAACATCATGACCCGATCATGTCACGAAGTTCAAGTTACGATGATTAGAAATGGATCCTCATAGACTATTCCTTAGACCGTGAGGCTATATCAATGAAAATCTCCTGAGAGTGCTTAGATAGCATCAGCGCCACTTTGTAATACAGTGGTTATAAAGGTGTGTTCAGGTACTCGGAGGAAACCGTATAGGAAATATATGTCAAGAGCGGGATTTGTACGTCCACTTGACGGAAAGATACCAAGGGCGCACTTGGAGAAGTTATATCCAATAGTTGCGCAACGTGTGATTTTATCAAGTAGAATTTTTCGGTAACAAGATTGAAACACGACATGGGGATGTCATTGATCAGATCTTGGTAAATGCAAGTACCAAGAGACAGAGGGAATAAGACAGTGACCATCCCATTTTAAATGATGAAAGATCTTTGTGGAACGCACATAGGTCACATGGCCATCCAGGTCCCTCTCTCGATTATTGGTCCCGGAGTGTCCCAACCATGTCTGGAGTGTTCCCGAACCGTAGGTTGATCACACTTAAGGGTTTGATGATGATTAGAGAGTGTTTATGAGATCAGACGAATCGCCGAAGATAGTAGAGAGAAACCCGGAAGTGTTTCGGTAAGTCCGGAGGATGTCCGGAGTGGAGGTGGAAGGTGTTCCATAGCCAGGACATTGTGTAATATATTGAATGAATGTAAATATTGATTTAAAATCATTCTTCATAATTAATTTAATAAAAGAGAAAATCAATTTAAAGGTCAAAAAGCTTAATGGGCCAATTCCGGAGGGAAGAGGGCCCATTTGGGAAAGGCAAGAGGGGAGAAGGGGCAAGGGGGTGGCCGGCTAGGCCAAGCCCCCCCCCCCTTTCGGGGCCCACTAGGGCCGTCCCGTGGCTGCCCCCTCTCCCACTCCTTTCGTCCCACCCCGGGGATTTTAAGGGAGGTAGTACCTTCCCTCCCCCTATATATAGTGGGGGTATTTGGCCACATAATTACACAAATATTCAATAACGGTTACCTCACTTTTGTGGAGACCTTCAATTGATATTCTCTCTCTCACTCCTCTCGTGACCGTAGCTCCGAAGTTTGGACTGCGGGAACGAGAGACATCTTCACCGCGGAGTGCCGTCGCGCTGCAGGATTCGGATCCAGGAGCTCTACTTCCGTAACTATTGCTGGATCGGGGAAGCGGGAGTCATCGTGAGGCACCGACGTGTGTAACTCCCCGCGAGGTGTCACACTTGAGGCACTCAGTCGTTGGAGCCACAGGAGCACAAGGACTTCATCACTACCTTGAGGTCGGCTTCGGCTCTTCTACAATACAACCACGCCCTCCTGAGCGTTGACACCGCTTTTCGGTCTTCAAGGGTAAGTTCGTGAAAAGCCCCTCCCGTTACTTATTACTAATAGATAGGTCATGGCAACATCAGGGGTTCAGGGGCGTAGGGTAAAAATTTATTGTTTTCATGCGCGGAACCCCTTAATCTTCTCTATCTCTTACAATATCATACCCTCACTATAGGAGTGTACGAACCATTCAACCGTTTGATCAAGACTGAAAATCCAACCATTGCTAACAACCATTGGATCTTCTTTTCATTCTTAGCATCTAGAAAGATTCTATTAAAAGTCTTTAGCATGATGAACGCTAGTATGCGCAAACCTCAAAACACACACTTCATTGCCTAGTTTCAGGGTCCTTGTGTTAAATGCATGGACTTGGATGTAATTTTTTATCTTTTATGAGGTCCTTGATGTAACCTGTACTCTCGAGCACCTCACTCCTAAGAGACCTAAAGTTAGATCGGTCATTCGCAGTACTTCTTGTCTTATCTTTATCTTGTCACTTATCTCTCACAATACCATATATACCACTGCATGGTGTACGGAATAATGAATGTTTGATCAAGACAGGCAAATCCAAACATTGCTAACCATTGGATCTTCTTTCCATTCTTAGCATCTAGAAAGATTCTACTTTAGCACAATGAACTCTAGTATGCGCAAACTTCAAAACACACACTTCATTGCTAAGTATCAGGGCCCTTGTGCTAAATGCATGGACTTGGATGCAATTTTCATTTTTATGAGGTCCATTTGTACTTGCTTAACAAAGAAAAATCAGCGTGGTGCTCACTCCTGCAGCCTTATAGTGTGCTACTCCTCCTCTATGCAAGGAAAATAAATTGTACACTACTCTTTCCTTTGTTGTTTCACACATATCCTCTAGCTGATATCTCTCTAGTCCACAGTGTGGCGCTGCGCACGTGTTGCCATGGTACTATAGTGGCTTTGTTTCTATCTCTTTTTTCATAACTTTGTTCTAACATCGAACCGCGTTCAACACCTCTTCGCTGCATACCTCTCGGGATGCCTTCTCTAACCCCATAATCTCTTCTATAGTAGCTCTTCGTTTCCACCCTCCATTTTGATCCTTCTTTTTCCTAGTACTACTATTTGCTTTGCGGAAAATAACGTTCCAGTTTTCGCAAAAAAATCCTTTCACTTGGAAATTTGAGATCATCTCTTTTCATAATACTTCTTGGAAACTCCTCTTGGCAAAATATTGTTTACAATAATGCCAAGATGCCACCAATCTACATTATATTGGTAATTATCATAAACTATAATGTTGAACACATGATATGGTATTGACCTTGGTCGTCCGACTCGAAACCTATTGATATGTATTGCAGGACAATTTGTGAACCTGGTTTTTGAAAAGTTGTCAAAACACAAGTTTATCATTTTGCATGGCAGGTTATACTTTCAAAAGGACGTCATGAACATGTCTTCCATAAAATTTAAGAACAATTACCTCAGTCTAATGTTACCATTCCATTACTTTCCTATAATGGAATCACTTCTTTAAGAAAAATTCCTGTAGGCTCCAAATCTTGTAGGATTCAACTAGACATGATATTCTAATAATATTGTGTTTCCCTATTCCTTCGTTTTTCCTATCCTGCAAATCAAAACAGGCCTAATGTTGAGACTCCCACGGGCAACATTTCCTACTACGCCAAGATGCACACCATATACCAAATTAATGTGGGAACAGTTCATTAACTATGATGTCCATATGGCCATGACCTTTTTGGTCATCACGGTTGAAAACCTAATAATATTCATACATGGTGGGAAAATATAGCGGGGCTGGTTTCCAGAACTTGTCAAATCCCATGGTTACCAGTTTCCTGGTAGGCTGTACACATGACGTGATAGATGCCATGCGTAAATATTTATTTTTATGATTTTCTTTATTACATGTGACTGTTTCAAAACGGGTTCAAAATTTTCAAGATACAAATTCTTAGCAGGAAGTTGAATTTTCAAAACTCTCGATTGTTTTCGATATATTAACTACCTGATGCGTAGCACCAAAAGTTTTGTAGAACTTCGATAAAAATCTACCACTTTCTAGAGCTTCTAGTTCAAATATGACATGATTTTGTTAATAGAGACATAAAGTCATTTGAGTGGTCCGAGTTAGCTCGGAAGCTTTGAAAACTCATAAAACTTGGGAATCGTACATAAAACATTGTCCACTATATCTAGAAACTTGGCTTGTGGCATTCAAAACCATGTTCTCTATACTTTCTGTGCATAGTATATTCATGGTGCTAGAGGCTAACAATAATGGAATCTTCTGTATGCTAGACATGACATAATCAAATATACTGAAAGAGATCCAATGGTCAACAATGTCAGGTTTTGCCAATCTATATCCAACTGCCGATGTTCGAAGGTATTCGTACACTATATAGTGGTATGGAAATTGTGAAGCAACATAGTTGTTTTTTTTGTTTTGAAAATAAGTGTCAAGCACTATATAGTGGTATGGAAAGTGTGTCACGTTCCTGTTACTAGTATGGATATGGATGATCAGTTGATGTGACTCTCGGCCTTGAATTCCTGGACAAGTAGGTTACGGTCTACTACATTTTCTATTACTAGATGGATGCTAGCCAAATTCAAAATCTGAATCAAGCGGCAAAATCACCCACCGACCTTGAAGCATTTCCCGCCCCACCGATTGAAAACCATTGAGCCAAAATCTCCCACCGGATAGTACCATTTTTCTATTATTATTAACTAGACGCGAGCCAAATTCAAAGCTCAATCGAGCGGCAATATCACACACCGACCTTGAAGCATTTTGTGCCCCTCTATTTCAAAAACTTTTTCTTTAAATTTCCTGTTCTACCCATTGTTCAGCCGAAAGATGGGCATGCTAATGTCAATAGCTCAGGGGTACCATCATAATTATATTGCTATTCACCTATACTATGGTCCCGATTCGCGCAGTTTTTCCCGCCGGCCCTCCCAAAAATCCCAAGATCCTCTATCGCATCCATGGCCGTCGCGCACACCGGCTTGATCTCTGGTTTCATGTGCCACCGCAGAGCTGCTTCACCGATGCTCACCCTCCGGATCTAGTTCACCGGGTCTCTCTTTCACTGCACCGGAGCTGTGGTGTCGTTCACCACGCCGATGGCATCATCGACCGCCCAAGCTCTGCTTCCTTGCTGCCAAAAGCTACCCAACTGTACCGGATCCTCTCTACCGGTGTCCACCGGATGTGATCTAGTTCAAGGAGCTTCCTATCCACCGCTCCAGATTAGCTGCACGGTCGTCGCCATTCACTGCATCGGATCTGCCTCAGTGATGCTCTCGTCCACCGCGTTCAAGCCGGCATCGACCGCCCAAGATCTGCTTCCCCGACGCCAACAGCCACCAGAACCGTAGCACCCTAGGTGACCTGGACGTCACTTGCACGGTACCGAGGATGCTCAGACGCCTCTCCGACCAAGGTTAACCTAAGCTCCAACCCGTTTTTGTTTTGTCAGTAGTATAGCAGGTTCAAGCCTCTCGCAGTGAACTACATTTTTGTAATCGTGCTAGTACATACAAGTCACTGGGCACGCATGTTCTTCGTGCTAGTACATGCAAGGTCATTAAACATGTTGGTTTGTATTCGCTGCTCTACAAATTTCAAGTCATGCACATGTCTATTATTTTGTCATGCACATGTTCTTAGCTACTCGATACAATAGTAATTGCCTCCTACCATGTAATTATTGCAAAATCTATAGTCAGTGCAAAATATAGGGTGGATTCCCCACTCTACAGTTGTTGAATCTATCTGGTTCGTCCTCAGATCAGTTGCTGATATTATTTCCTCATTGGCATCGTTCTGCTATCCTGTAGTAGCTGTTTAAACTCTGCGTGCTAATCGATTATAATTTTGTTGTTGCCATAATGCCATCTGGTTCTTCAAAAGCTGCATCACTAACTATTTTCTTTTCTTGCATAGAGCTCAAAATGGAACAAATGAACATGTTGGTTTGCATAGCCTATTCTACATGTTCACAAGGGATGCCATTACTTCCTTATATGGTGTTGGTTCGTCCTGAGCAACGGCATAACTGTCCTCTACTATGTAGTTCACTCGTGGTTTGCATTCCTGCTCTAGAATTTCTCTTATGATGCCATTATAATTTCTATCTAGTTGATTTTTAGCTATGATAGTAACTACTTGCCATTGTGTAGCTCACCCCAAATTCTGAGTCACCCAACGACTCTATGCATTCCAAGAGATGCCACTGATTCCATATATATTTCCTGAAATTCTAACAAACACTTTGTTTGATTACTCATTCATTCTAGGCACACTTGACTAATGCTTTTTTGTCCTTTTCTACAGGTTCACGAGCGACGCCATTATATCTTGCATCTGGTTCTGGGTCTGGTTCATCCTAAGTCACGGCATAACTATCCTCTATAATATATAGTTCATTTGTGGTTTGCATTCCTGCTCTACATGTTCTCGTATGATGTGGTTATAATTTCTATCTAGTTCATTCTTCGCTATGACAGTAAATGCATGCCATTTTGTGGCTCAGCGCAAATTCTGAGTAACCCAACGTCTCTTGCATTTTAGGGTATAGAACTGCTTCCATATATATTTGTTCAAAATGACTTGGCTAGTTTATATCTGCTGAAATTCTAAGCCACAAACACACATTTTTGATTGCTCGTTTCACGGTCACACTTGTTTAATGTGTGCTTACTTGTCATGTTTGTTTGACGTGTTGGTCAATAATTGAACCGTTGACCAGTTGTAAACTCCGGTTCATAGCTCCTGTCATATAAGTCAAATGAGTAGTTTGTCTTGTTTGATGTATTAACTTGTTATTACTTAGTTTCAGACTACAATTATTGCTATCCCCACCAAAGAGGGGGCTGCAAGATCATGTCTCCTCCAATGTAGCTGTCACACTCAATGGAAGATGCAGGTGATCGATTGAAAAAGCAAATTGAGGACTCTACTATCAACTTGATTGTCAACTGAAATGCCGATTTTTCTTTCCCCTGGGTTGATAATATGTAATAATTTTAAGAAATTGCAGCTGATGTAATATCTAGATAACTCGCGTAGGCCATGTAGGCATTTAGTTGACGCTGTACACACATTGCGGTAGTCGTTATGGTAACTATGCTAGGCAGGTCAATTAGGGAATAATGCCATGCTTTGTTATTGGCTCGTTGTGTATTCGGCCGATGACGAACAGTTAAAAATGCTGGATTATTATACACTTTTTATGATATTGGCATGGGCTTAAAAAATGACGAAACTGTAAAAGGCCATAAACATAACAGGCCAATCCGCATGTGGTAACATGTTGTAACAGTAATAGCCCGTAAATGTAACAGGCCTAACGGGCAGTAACAGTAACAAGCCGTAACGAAAGCATGTTGTAACTGTAGCAGGCCATAACAGTAACATGCCGTAATAGTAGCAGGCTAGAACAGAAACATCCCATTATAGTAACAGGCAAGAAACTACAAAAATGACAGAATAGTAATAGGCTAAAAAGTAGCGGGCCACAACAGTAAAGCACCGCAACAGTAAAAGGCCAGAACAGTGACGATCCTGAACAGTATGGGCCAAAAACTTCCCGGATGAGGGTAGTAACATGCTGACAAATTTACCACGCTAGAACAGTAAAGGGCCGTTTGTGGGCCTGAACAGCTAAAGACCAGAAAAGTAAAAGGCTAGAACAGTAACATGCTAGAACAGTAACGGACCATCTCAAAGAAGGGTCATCAAAAGGCGGTCGACGATGGGCTGCGATAGCAATGATGGGCTGACCATAGTCCTTATCTTTACAGAAGCGACTTGGTGCAGGATGCTAATGGATCACACAGTGTTGTACCAACATGGGCCTTTTGTAGGCCAAAAGAGAATCGGGCTTGAAAGTTCGTGGGCTGCTGTTGGCTGCATATTTGCGCACATTTCAAATAGTGCAGGACAAAACAGTAACAGGCCATCTTCTTGATAGGCTCCCCAAATGGGCTGGCCCAGTTAGTATTTAGCAGGCCTTGGTTGGGCCTAGCTTCTTCCATGGTTTCAATGACCGTCAACGGTGGTAACCGGCCGCTAACGGCGGCTGCCACGTGGCAGTATGCATGACGTCACCATTAGCATGGCTGGTGAACAGATTTACGATGAAAAAGTTTTCGTGGCTGAAAGGTGCGATACACCATGGTCGAAAATAATCGTGGTAAATTCATTTGTGACAGGGCTTTTACCACGAAGGCCATCCATCGTGCAAGACTCTTTGGCCATGAAAATGGGCCTTCAACCACAAAAATCGTCCGTTGTAAAAGCCAACTTTTCTTGTAGTGTAGAGTCATTTCATGTGTGTTCTTTTCACAAACCACATATGGATCCACCATTGTCATTGCATGTGTGTTCTTTTCACAAACCACATATAGATCCACCAGAGTTCATTGCATGTGTGTTCTTCGCATAAACCATATATGGATCCACCATAGTCATTGCATCTGTGTTCTTCTCATAAACCACATATGGATCCACTAGAGTCATTGCATGTGTGTTCTTTTCCTAAAACACATATGGATCCACCATAGTCATTGCATGTGTGTTCTTCTCATGAACCACATATCGATCCACTAGTGTCATTGCATGTGTGTTCTTTTCATAGACCACATATGGATCTACCATAGTCATTGCATGTGTATTCTTTTCACAAACCACATATGGAACCACAACTAGAGTCATTACATGTCTGTTATTTTCATAAACCACATATGGATCCACCAGAGTCATTGCATGTGTCTTCTTTTAATTAACCATAGATAGAGTCATTGCATGTCTGTTCTTTCCATAAAGCACATATGGATCCACCGGAGTCATTGCATGTGTGTTATTTTTACAAACCACATATGGATCCACCAGTGTCATTGCATGTGTGTTCTTCACATAAACCACATATGGATCCACCAGTGTCATTGCATGTGTGTTCTTTTCATAGACCACATATGGATCTACCAGAGTCATTGCATGTGTTTTCTTTTCACAAACCACATATGGAACCACAGCTAGAGTCATTGCATGTCTGTTATTTTCATAAACCACATATGGATCCACCAGAGTCATTGCTTGTGTCTTCTTTTAATTAACCATAGCTAGAGTCATTGCATGTGTGTTCTTTTCATAAAGCACATATGGATCCACCGGAGTCATTGCATGTGTGTTATTTTCACAAACCACATATGGATCCACTAGTGTCATTAGATGTGTGTTCTTTTCACAAACCACATATGGATCCACTAGAGTTCATTGCATGTGTGTTCTTCTCATAAAGCACATATTGATCGACCATAGTCATTGCATGTGTGTTCTTCTCATAAACCACATATGGATCCACCAGAGTCATTTTATGTGTATTCTTTTCATAAACCACATATGGATCCACAACTAGAGTCATTGGATGTGTGTTCTTTTCATAAAACACATATTGATCCACCAGTGTCATTGCATGTATGTTCTTTTCATAAACCACATATGGATCCACCAGAGTCATTGCATATGTGTTCTTTTCACAAACCACATATGGATCCACCAGTGTCATTGTATGTGTGTTCTTTTCAGAAACCACATATGGATCCACCAGAGTTCATTGCATGTGTGTTCTTCCACATATGGATCCACCATAGTCATTGCATGTGTTTTCTTCTCAAAAACCACATATGGATCCACTAGAGTCATTGCATGTGTGTTCTCTTCATAAACGACATACGGATCCACAACTAGAGTCACTTCATGTGTGTTCTTCTCGTAAACCACATATGGATCCACTAGAGTCATTGCATGTGTGTTCTTTTCCTAAAACACATATGGATCCACCATAGTCATTGCATGTGTGTTCTTCTCATAAACCACGTATGGATCCACCAGTGTCATGGAATGTGTGTTCTTTTCATAGACCACATATGGATCTACAAGAGTCATTGCATGTGTATTCTTTTCACAAACCACATATGGAACCACAGCTAGAGTCATTGCATATGGATCCACCAGTGTCATTGAATGTGTCTTCTTTTAATTAACCATAGGTAGAGTCATTGCATGTCTGTTCTTTTCATAAAGCACATATGGATCCACTGGAGTCATTGCATGTGTTTTATTTTCACAAACCACATATGGATCCACTAGAGTCATTTTATGTGTATTCTTTTCATAAACCACATATGGATCCACAACTAGAGTCATTGGATGTGTGTTCTTTTCGAAACACGTATGGATCGACCATAGTCATTGCATGTGTGTTCTTCTCATAAACCACATATGGATCCACCCGAGTCATTTTATGTGTATTCTTTTCATAAACCACATATGGATCCACAACTAGATTCATTGGATGTGTGTTCTTTTCATAAAACACATATGGATCCACCAGAGTCATTGCCTGTATGTTCTTTTCATAAAGCACATATGGATCCACCAGAGTCATTGCATCTGTGTTCTTTTCACAAACCACATATGGATCCACCAGTGTCATTGCATGTGTGTTCTTTTCACAAACCACATATGGATCCACCAGAGTTCATTGCATGTGTGTTCTTCCACATATAGATCCACCATAGTCATTGCATGTGTTTTCTTATCATAACCACATATGGATCCACCAGAGTCATTGCATGTGTCGTCTTTTAATTAACCATAGCTAGAGTCATTGCATGTCTGTTCTTTTCATAAAGCACATATGGATCCACGGGAGTCATTGTATGTGTGTTATTTTCACAAACCACATATGGATCCACCAGTGTCATTGCATGTGTGTTCTTTTCACAAACCACATATGGATCCACTAGTGTCATTGCATGTGTGTTATTTTCACAAACCACATATGGATCCACAAGAGTTCATTGCATGTGTGTTCTTCCACATATGGATCCACCATAGTCATTGCATGTGTTTTCTTGTCATAAACCACATATGGATCCACTAGAGTCATTGCATGTGTGTTCTCTTCATAAACCACATACGGATCCACAACTAGAGTCACTTCATGTGTGATCTTCTCATAAACCACATATGGATCCACTAGAGTCATTGCATGTTTGTTCTTTTCCTAAAACACATATGGATCCACCATAGTCATTGCATGTGTGTTCTTCTCATAAACCACATATGGATCCACCAGTGTCATTGCATGTGTGTTCTTTTCATAGACCACATACGGATCTACCAGAGTCATTGCATGTGTATTCTTTTCACAAACCACATATGGAACCACACCTAGAGTCATTGCATGTCTGTTATTTTCATAAACCACATATGGATCCACCAGAGTCATTGCATGGGTCTTCTTTTAATTAACCATAGCTAGAGTCATTGCATGTGTGTTCTTTTCATAAAGCACATATGGATCCACCGGAGTCATTGCATGTGTGTTATTTTCACAAACCACATAGGATCCACCAGTGTCATTGCATGTGTGTTCTTTTCACAAACGACATATGGATCCACTAGAGTCCATTGCATGTGTGTTCTTCTCATAAACCACATATGGATCCACCAGAGTCATTTTATGGGTATTCTCTTCATAAACCACATATGGATCCACAACTAGAGTCATTGGATGTGTGTTCTTTTCATAAAACACATATGGATACACCAGAGTCATTGCATGTGTGTTCTCTTCATAAACCACATACGAATCCACAACTTGAGTCACTTCATGTGTGTTCTTCTCATAAACCACATATGGATCCACTAGAGTCATTGCATCTGTGTTCTTTTCCTAAAACACATATGGATCCACCATAGTTATTTCATGTGTTTTCTTCTCATAAACCACATATGGATCCACCAGTGTCATTGCATGTGTGTTCTTTTCATAGACCACATATGGATCTACCAGAGTCATTGCATGTGTATTCTTTTCACAAACCACATATGGAACCACAACTAGAGTCATTGCATGTCTGTTATTTTCATAAACCACATATGGATCCACCAGAGTCATTGCATGTGTCTTCTTTTAATTAACCATAGCTAGAGTCATTGCATGTCTGTTCTTTTCATAAAGCACATATGGATCCATCGGAGTCATTGCATGTGTGTTATTTTCACAAACCACATATGGATCCACCAGTGTCATTGCATGTGTGTTCTTTTCACAAACCACATATGGATCCACTAGAGTTCATTGCATGTGTGTTCTTCTCATAAACCACATATTGATCGACCATATTCATTGCATGTGTGTTCTTCTCATAAACCAGATATGGATCCACCAGAGTCATTTTATGGGTATTCTCTTCATAAACCACATAAGGATCCACAACTAGAGTCATTGGATGTGTGTTCTTTTCATAAAACACATATGGATCCACCATAGTCATTGCATGTATGTTCTTTTCATAAACCACATATGGATCCACCAGAGTCATTGCATCTGTGTTCTTTTCACAAACCACATATGGATCCACCAGTGTCATTGCATGTGTGTTCTTTTCAAAAACCACATATGGATCCACCAGAGTTCATTGCATGTGTGTTCTTCCACATATGGATCCACCATAGTCATTGCATGTGTTTTCTTCTCAGAAACCACATATGAATCCACCAGAGTCATTGCATGTGTGTTCTCTTCATAAACCACATACGGATCCACAACTAGGGTCACTTCATGTGTGTTCTTCTCATAAACCACATATGGATCCACTAGAGTCATTGCATGTGTCTTCTTTTAATTAACCATAGCTAGAGTCATTGCATGTCTGTTCTTTTCATAAAGCACATATGGATCCACCGGAGTCCTTGCATGTGTGTTATTTTCACAAACCGCATATGGATCCACCAGTGTCATTGCATGTGTGTTCTTTTCACAAACCACATATGGATCCACTAGAGTTCATTGCATGTGTGTTCTTCTCATAAACCACATATTGATCAACCATAGTCATTGTATGTGTGTTCTTCTCATAAACCACATATGGATCCACCAGAGTCATTTTATGGGTATTCTCTTCATAAACCACATATGGATCCACAACTAGAGTCATTGGATGTGTGTTCTTTTCATAAAACACATATGGATCCACCAGAGTCATTGCATGTGTGTTCTCTTCATAAACCACATACGGATCCACAACTTGAGTCACTTCATGTGTGTTCTTCTCATAAACCACATTTGGATCGACTAGAGTCATTGCATCTGTGTTCTTTTCCTAAAACACATATGGATCCACCATAGTTATTTCATGTGTGTTCTTCTCATAAACCACATATGGATCCACCAGTGACATTGCATGTGTGTTCTTTTCATAGACCACATATGGATCTACCAGAGTCATTGCATGTGTATTCTTTTCACAAACCACATATGGAACCACAGCTAGAGTCATTGCATGTCTGTTATTTTCATAAACCACATATGGATCCACCAGAGTCATTGCATGTGTCTTCATTTAATTAACCATAGCTAGAGTCATTGCATGTCTGTTCTTTTCATAAAGCACATATGGATCCATCGGAGTCATTGCATGTGTGTTATTTTCACAAACCACATATGGATCCACCAGTGTCATTGCATGTGTGTTCTTTTCACAAACCACATATGGATCCACTAGAGTTCATTGCATGTGTGTTCTTCTCATAAACCACATATTGATCGACCATAGTCATTGCATGTGTGTTCTTCTCATAAACCACATATGGATCCACCAGAGTCATTTTATGGGTATTCTCTTCATAAACCACATATCGATCCACAACTAGAGTCATTGGATGTGTGTTCTTTTCATAAAACACATATGGATCCACCATAGTCATTGCATGTATGTTCTTTTCATAAATCACATATGGATCCACCAGAGTCATTGCATCTGTGTTCTTTTCACAAACCACATATGGATCCACCAGTGTCATTGCATGTGTGTTCTTTTCAAAAACCACATACGGATCCACCAGAGTTCATTGCATGTGTGTTCTTCCACATATGGATCCACCATAGTCATTGCATGTGTTTTCTTCTCAGAAACCACAAATGAATCCACCAGAGTCATTGCATGTGTGTTCTCTTCATAAACCACATACGGATCCACAACTAGGGTCACTTCATGTGTGTTCTTCTCATAAACCACATATGGATCCACTAGAGTCATTGCATGTGTCTTCTTTTAATTAACCATAGCTAGAGTCATTGCATGTCTGTTCTTTTCATAAAGCACATATGGATCCACCGGAGTCATTGCATGTGTGTTATTTTCACAAACCACATATGGATCCACCAGTGTCATTGCATGTGTGTTCTTTTCACAAACCACATATGGATCCACTAGAGTTCATTGCATGTGTGTTCTTCTCATAAACCACATATTGATCAACCATAGTCATTGTATGTGTGTTCTTCTCATAAACCACATATGGATCCACCAGAGTCATTTTATGGGTATTCTCTTCATAAACCACATATGGATCCACAACTAGAGTCATTGGATGTGTGTTCTTTTCATAGAAAACATATGGATCCACCAGAGTCATTGCATGTGTGTTCTCTTCATAAACCACATACGAATCCACAACTTGAGTCACTTCATGTGTGTTCTTCTCATAAACCACATATGGATCCACTAGAGTCATTACATGTGTGTTCTTTTCCTAAAACACATATGGATCCACCATAGTCATTGCATGTGTGTTCTTCTCATAAACCACATATGGATCCCCCAGTGCCATTGCATGTGTGTTGTTTTCATAGACCACATATGGATCTACCAGAGTCATTGCATGTGTATTCTTTTCACAAACCATATATGGAACCACAGCTAGAGTCATTGCATGTCTGTTATTTTCATAAACCACATATGGATCCACCAGAGTCATTGCATGTGTCTTCTTTTAATTAACCATAGATAGAGTCATTGCATGTCTTTTCTTTTCATAAAGCACATATGGATCCACCGGAGTCATTGCATGTGTGTTATTTTCACAAACCACATATGGATCCACTAGTGTCATTGCATGTGTGTTCTTTTCACAAACCACATATGGATCCACTAGAGTTCATTGCATGTGTGTTCTTCTCATAAACCACATATTGATCGACCATAGTCATTGCATGTGTGTTCTTCTCATAAACAACATATGGATCCACCAGAGTCATTTTATGGGTATTCTCTTCATAAACCACATATGGATCCACAACTAGAGTCACTGGATGTGTGTTCTTTTCATAAAACACATATGGATCCACCACAGTCATTGCATGTATGTTCTTTTCATAAACCACATATGGATCCACCAGAGTCATTGCATCTGTGTTCTTTTCACAAACCTAATATGGATCCACCAGTGTCATTGCATGTGTGTTCTTTTCACAAACCACATATGGATCCACCAGAGTTCATTGCATGTGTGTTCTTCCACATATGGATCCACCATAGTCATTGCATGTGTTTTCTTCTCAGAAACCACATATGGATCCACCAGAGTCATTGCATGTGTGTTCTCTTCATAAACCACATACGGATCCACAACTAGGGTCACTTCATGTGTGTTCTTCTCATAAACCACATATGGATCCACCAGAGTCATTGCATGTGTCTTCTTTTAATTAACCATAGCTAGAGTCATTGCATGTCTGTTCTTTTCATAAAGCACATATGGATCCACCGGAGTCATTGCATGTGTGTTATTTTCACAAACCACATATGGATCCACCAGTGTCATTGCATGTGTGTTCTTTTCACAAACCACATATGGATCCACTAGAGTTCACTGCATGTGTGTTCTTCTCATAAACCACATATTGATCGACCGTAGTCATTGCATGTGTGTTCTTCTCATAAACCACATATGGATCCACCAGAGTCATTTTATGGGTATTCTCTTCATAAACCACATATGGATCCACAACTACAGTCATTGGATGTGTGTTATTTTCATAGAAAACATATGGATCCACCAGAGTCATTGCATGTGTGTTCTCCTCATAAACCACATACGGATCCACAACTTGAGTCACTTCATGTGTGTTCTTCTCATAAACCACATATGGATCCGCTAGAGTCATTGCATGTGTGTTCTTATCCTAAAAAACATATGGATCCACCATAGTCATTGCATATGTGTTCTTCTCATAAACCACATATGGATCCACTAGTGCCATTGCATGTGTATTGTTTTCATAGACCACATATGGATCTACCAGAGTCATTGCATGTGTATTCTTTTCACAAACCATATATGGAACCACAGCTAGTGTCATTGCATGTCTGTTATTTTCATAAACCACATATGGATCCACCAGAGTCATTGCATGTGTCTTCTTTTAATTAACCATAGATAGAGTCATTGCATGTCTGTTCTTTTCATAAAGCACATATGGATCCACCGGAGTCATTGCATGTGTGTTATTTTCACAAACCACATATGGATCCACCAGTGTCATTGCATGTGTGTTCTTTTCACAAACCACATATGGATCCACTAGAGTTCATTGCATGTGTGTTCTTCTCATAAACCACATATTGATCGACCATAGTCATTTCATGTGTGTTCTTCTCATAAACCACATATGGATCCACCAGAGTCATTTTATGGGTATTCTCTTCATAAACCACATATGGATCCACAACTAGAGTCATGGGATGTGTGTTCTTATCATAAAACACATATGGATCCACCACAGTCATTGCATGTCTGTTCTTTTCATAAACCACATATGGATCCACCAGAGTCACTGCATCTGTGTTCTTTTCACAAACCACATATGGATCCACCAGTGTCATTGCATGTGTGTTCTTTTCACAAACCACATATGGATCCACCAGAGTTCATTGCATGTGTGTTCTTCCACATATGGATACACCATAGTCATTGCATGTGTTTTCTTCTCAGAAACCACATATGGATCCACCAGAGTCATTGCATGTGTGTTCTCTTCATAAACCACATACGGATCCACAACTAGGGTCACTTCATGTGTGTTCTTCTCATAAACCACATATGGATCCACTAGAGTCATTGCATGTGTCTTCTTTTAATTAACCATAGCTAGAGTCATTGCATGTCTGTTCTTTTCATAAAGCACATATGGATCCACCGGAGTCATTGCATGTGTGTTATTTTCACAAACCACATATGGATCCACCAGTGTCATTGCATGTGTGTTCTTTTCACAAACCACATATGGATCCACTAGAGTTCACTGCATGTGTGTTCTTCTCATAAACCACATATTGATCGACCGTAGTCATTGCATGTGTGTTCTTCTCATAAACCACATATGGATCCACCAGAGTCATTTTATGGGTATTCTCTTCATAAACCACATATGGATCCACAACTAGAGTCATTGGATGTGTGTTCTTTTCATAGAACACATATGGATCCACCAGAGTCATTGCATGTGTGTTCTCTTCATAAACCACATACGGATCCACAACTTGAGTCACTTCATGTGTGTTCTTCTCATAAACCACATATGGATCCACTAGAGTCACTGCATGTGTGTTCTTTTCCTAAAACACATATGGATCCACCATAGTCATTGCATGTGTGTTCTTCTCATAAACCACATATGGATCCACCAGTGCCATTGCATGTGTGTTGTTTTCATAGACCACATATGGATCTACCAGAGTCATTGCATGTGTATTCTTTTCACAAACCACATATGGAACCACAGCTAGAGTCATTGCATGTCTGTTATTTTCATAAACCACATATGGATCCACCAGAGTCATTGCATGTGTCTTCTTTTAATTAACCATAGATAGAGTCATTGCATGTCTGTTCTTTTCATAAAGCACATATGGATCCACTGGAGTCATTGCATGTGTGTTATTTTCACAAACCACATATGGATCCACCAGTGTCATTGCATGTGTGTTCTTTTCACAAACCACATATGGATCCACTAGAGTTCATTGCATGTGTGTTCTTCTCATAAACCACATATTGATCCACCAAAGTTCATTGCATGTGTGTTCTTCCACATATGGATCCACCATAGTCATTGCATGTGTTTTCTTCTCATAAACTACATATGGATCCAAGAGAGTCATTGCATGTGTGTTCTCTTCATAAACCACATATGGATCCACAACTTGAGTCACTTCATGTGTGTTCTTCTCATAAACCACATATGGATCCACTAGAGTCATTGCATGTGTGTTCTCTTCATAAACCACATATGGATCCACAACTAGAGTCACTTCATGTGTGTTCTTCTCATAAACCACATATGGATCCACCAGTGCCATTGCATGTGTGTTCTTTTCATAGACCACATATGGATCTACCAGAGTCATTCCATGTGTATTCTTTTCACAAACCACATATGGAACCACAGCTAGAGTCATTGCATGTCTGTTATTTTCATAAACCACATATGGATCCACCAGAGTCATTGCATGTGTCTTCTTTTAATTAACCATAGCTAGAGTCATTGCATGTCTGTTCTTTTCATAAAGCACATATGGATCCACCGGAGTCATTGCATGTGTGTTATTTTCACAAACCACATATGGATCCACCAGTGTCATTGCATGTGTGTTCTTTTCACAAACCACATATGGATCCACTAGAGTTCATTGCATGTGTGTTCTTCTCATAAACCACATATTGATCGACCATAGTCATTGCATGTGTGTTCTTCTCATAAACCACATATGGATCCACCAGAGTCATTTTATGGGTATTCTCTTCATAAACCACATATGGATCCGCAACTAGAGTCATTGGATGTGTGTTCTTTTCATAAAACACATATGGATCCACCAGAGTCATTGCATGTGTGTTCTCTTCATAAACCACATAGGGATCCACAACTTGAGTCACTTCATGTGTGTTCTTCTCATAAACCACATATGGATCCACTAGAGTCATTGCATCTGTGTTCTTTTCCTAAAACACATATGGATCCACCATAGTCATTTCATGTGTGTTCTTCTCATAAACCACATATGGATCCACGAGTGTCATTGCATGTGTGTTCTTTTCATAGACCACATATGGATCTACCAGAGTCATTGCATGTGTATTCTTTTCACAAACCACATATGGAACCACAGCTAGAGTCATTGCATGTCTGTTATTTTCATAAACCACATATGGATCCACCAGAGTCATTGCATGTGTCTTCTTTTAATTAACCATAGCTAGAGTCATTGCATGTCTGTTCTTTTCATAAAGCACATATGGATCCACCGGAGTCATTGCATGTGTGTTATTTTCACAAACCACATATGGATCCACCAGTGTCATTGCATGTGTGTTCTTTTCACAAACCACATATGGATCCACTAGAGTTCATTGCATGTGTGTTCTTCTCATAAACCACATATTGATCAACCATAGTCATTGCATGTGTGTTCTTCTCATAAACCACATATGGATCCACCAGAGTCATTTTATGGGTATTCTCTTCATAAACCACATATGGATCCACAACTAGAGTCATTGGATGTGTGTTCTTTTCATAAAACATATATGGATCCACCAGAGTCATTGCATGTGTGTTCTCTTCATAAACCACATACGGATCCACAACTAGAGTCACTTCATGTGTGTTCTTCTCATAAACCACATATGGATCCACTAGAGTCATTGCATGTTTGTTCTTTTCCTAAAACACATATGGATCCACCATAGTCATTGCATGTGTGTTCTTCTCATAAACCACATATGGATCCACCAGTGTCATTGCATGTGTGTTCTTTTCATAGATTACATATGGATCTACCAGAGTCATTGCATGTGTATTCTTTTCACAAACCACATATGGAACCACAGCTAGAGTCATTGCATGTATGTTATTTTCATAAACCACATATGGATCCACCAGAGTCATTGCATGTGTATTCTTTTAATTAACCATAGATAGAGTCATTGCATGTCTGTTCTTTTCATAAAGCACATACGGATCCACCGGAGTCATTGCATGTGTGTTATTTTCACAAACCACATATGGATCCACCAGTGTCATTGCATGTGTGTTCTTTTCACAAACCACATATGGATCCACTAGAGTTCATTGCATGTGTGTTCTTCTCATAAACCACATATTGATCGACCATAGTCATTGCATGTGTGTTCTTCTCATAAACCACATATGGATCCACCAGAGTCATTTTATGGGTATTCTCTTCATAAACCACATATGGATCCACAACTAGAGTCATTGGATGTGTGTTCTTTTCATAAAACACATATGGATCCACCACAGTCATTGCATGTATGTTCTTTTCATAAACCACATATGGATCCACCAGAGTCATTGCATCTGTGTTCTTTTCACAAACCACATATGGATCCACCAGTGTCATTGCATGTGTGTTCTTTTCACAAACCACATATGGATCCACCAGAGTTCATTGCATGTGTGTTCTTCCACATATGGATCCACCATAGTCATTGCATGTGTTTTCTTCTCAGAAACCACATATGGATCCACCAGAGTCGTTGCATGTGTGTTCTCTTCATAAACCACATACAGATCCACAACTAGGGTCACTTCATGTGTGTTTCTTCTCATAAACCACATATGGCTCCACTAGAGTCATTGCATGTGTCTTCTTTTAATTAACCATAGCTAGAGTCATTGCATGTCTGTTCTTTTCATAAAGCACATATGGATCCACCGGAGTCATTGCATGTGTGTTATTTTCACAAACCACATATGGATCCACCAAAGTTCATTGCATGTGTGTTCTTCCACATATGGATCCACCAT
>CAJUXJ010000101.1:0-39152 GCA_910589775.1 Avena eriantha
GCACCTACCAACCTTGCACCACTCTCACACACATATCCTAGGGTCACATGCAAGTTTTCATGTGATTCCGATGCTTCGGTGGTCTTCCCTCCGGCGAAACCCTAGACCGGGGGCCCCGGAACGTCTACCCCTATAGCTTTCTCCGTACGAGCATAGCCCGGTGGACCTCTCTATTTTTTTGGTTTGGTTAGGACATATGTACATGGAGAGCAAAGGTTGGGCCAACTTTGCCACATTCTAGGCCCTGGTTGTGACGCGGCGGGAGTTTCCACATACAGATCCAGGATTTTACTAAGTGTTAACGCATGTCCGGGAAGGGGGGTCACAACTGGGGCCTACACATGGCACCTACCAACCTTGCACCACTCTCACACACATATCCTAGGGTCACATGCAAGTTTTCATGTGATTCCGATGCTTCAGTGGTCTTCCTCCGGCGAAACCCTAGACCGAGGGCCCCAGATCGTCTACCCCTATAGCTTTCTCCGTACGAGGGTAGCCTGTTGGACCTATCTACTTGTTTTGGTTTTTCTAGGACATATGTACGTGGAGAGCAAAGGTTGGGCCAACTTTGCCACATTCTAGGCCCCGGTTGTGACACGGCGGGAGTTTCCACATACAGATCCAGGATTTACTAAGTGTTAACGCATGTCCGAGAAGGGGGTCACACCTGGGCCTACACATGCCACCTACCAACCTTGCACCACTCTCACACACATACCCTAGGGGCACATGCAAGTTTTCATGTGATTCTGACGCTCCGGTGGTCTTCCACCGGCGAAACCCTAGACCGAGGGCCCCGGATCGTCTATGCCTATAGATTTCTCCGTACGAGGGTAGCCTGATGGACCTCTCTACTTTTTTTGTTTGTTTAGGACATATGTACATGGAGAGCAAACGTTGGGCCAACATTTTTCCACATTCTAGGGCCCCGGTTGTGATGCGGCGGGTGTTTCCACGTACAGATCTAGGATTTTACTAAGTGTTAACGGATGTACCGGAAGGGGGTCACACCTAGGGCATACACATGGCACCTACCAACCTTGCACCACTCTCACACACATATCCTAGGGGAACATGCAAGTTTTCATGTGATTCCGATGCTCTTGTGGTCTTCCTCCGGCGAAACCGTAGCCCGGGGCCCCCGAATCGTCTACCCTTATAACTATCTCTGTACGAGGGTAGCCCGGTAGACGTCTCTACTTGTTTTGGGTTGTTTAGAACATATGTACATTGAGAGAAAAGGTTGGGCCAACTTTGCCACATTCTAGGCCCCGGTTGTTATACGGGGGGAGTTTCCACGTACAGATCCAGGATTTTACTAAGTGCTAACGGATGACCGGGAAGGGGTTCACAACTGGGGCCTACACATGGCACCTACCAACCTTGCACCACTCTCACACACATATCCTAGGGGCACATGCAAGTTTTCATGTGATTCCGACGCTCTGGCGGTCTTCCTCTGGTGAAACCCTAGACCGAGGGCCCCGGATCGTCTACCCCTATAGCTTTCTCCGTACGAGGGTAGCCTGTTGGACCTATCTACTTGTTTTTGTTTTTTTAGGACATATGTACATGGAGAGCAAAGGTTCAGCCAAGTTTGCCACATTCTAGGCCCCGGTTGTGACGCGGCGGAGTTTCCACGTACAGATCCAAGATTTTACTAAGTGTTAACGCATGTCTGGGAAAGGGGTCACACCTGGGGCCTACACATGCCACCTACCAACCTTGCACCACTCTCACACACATACCCTAGGGGCACATGCAAGTTTTCATGTGATTCCGACGCTCCGGTGGTCTTCCACCAGCGAAACCTTAGACCGAGGGCCCCGGATCGTCTACCCCTATAGCTTTCTCCGTACGAGGGGAGCCCGATGGACCTCTCTACTTTTTTTGGTCTGTTTAGGACATATGTACATGGAGCGTACACATGGCACCTACCAACCTTGCACCACTCTCACACACATATCCTAGGGGAACATGCAAGTTTTCATGTGATTCCGACGCTCTGGTGGTCTTCCTCCGGCGAAACCGTAGACCGGGGGCCCCGAATCGTCTACCCCTATAGCTTTCTCCGTACGAGGATAGCCCGGTGGACCTCTCTACAATTTTTTGTTTGTTTAGGACATATGTACATATAGATAAAATGTTGGGCCAACTTTGCAAGATTCTAAGCCCCAGTTGTGACGCGGCGGGAGTTTCCACGTACAGATCAAGGATTTTACTAAGTGTTAACGCATGTCCGGGAAGGGCGTCACACATGGGGCCTACACATGGCACCTACCAACGTTGCACCACTCTCACACACATATCCTAGGGGCACATGCAGGTCATGTGATTCCAACGGTCCGGTGGTCTTCCTCTGGCAAAACCATACACCGGGGCCCCCGCGTCGTTTACCCCTATTACTATCTCCGTACAAGGGTAGCCCGGTGGACCTATCTACTTGTTTTGGTCCGTTTAGGTCATATGTACATGGAGAGCAAAGGTTGGGCCAACTTTGCCACTTTCTAGGCCCCGGTTGTGATGCGACGGGAGTTTCCACGTACAGATCCAACATTTTACTAAGTGCTAACGCATGTCCGGGAAGGGGGGTCACACGTGGGGCCTACACGCATCACCTACAAACCTTGCACCACGCTCACACACATATCCTAGGGTCGCATGCAAGTTTTAATGTGATTCCTACGTTCCGGTGGTCTTCCTCCGGCGAAATCCTAGACCGGGGGCCCTGGATCATCTACCCCATTAGCTTTCTCCGTACGAGGGTAGCCCGGTAGACCTCTCTACTTGTTTTGGTTTGTTTATAACATATGTACATGGAGTGAAAAGGTTGGGCCAACTTTGCCACATTCTAGGCCCCGGTTGTTATACGGCGGGAGTTTCCACGTACAGATCAAACATTTTACTAAGTGCTAACGGATGACCGGGAAGGGGTTCACAACTGGGGCCTACACATGGCACCTTCCAACCTTGCACCACTCTCACACACATATCCTTGGGTCACATGCAAGTTTTCATGTGATTCCGATGCTTCGGTGGTCTTCCTCCGACGAAACCCTAGACCGAGAGCCCCGGATCGTCTACCCCTATAGCTTTCTCCGTACGAGGGTAGCCTGTTGGACCTATCTACTTGTTTTGGTTTTTTTAGGACATATGTACATGGATAGCAAAGGTTGGGCCAACTTTTCCACATTCTAGGCCGTGGTTGTGACGCGGCGGCAGTTTCCACGTACTGATCCACGATTTTACTAAGTGTTAACGCATGTCCGGGAAGGCGGTCACACCTGGGGCCTACACATGGAACCTACCAACCTTGCACCACTCTCACACGCATATCCTAGGGGCACATGCAAGTTTTCATGTGATTCCGATGCTCCGGTAGTCTTCCTCTGGCAAAACCCTAGACCGAACCCCCAGATCGTCTACCCCTATAGCATTCTCCGTACAAGGATAACTCAGTGGACCTCAATACTTTTTTTGGTGTATTAGGACATATGTACATGGAGAGAAAAGGTTGGGCCAACTTTGCCACGTTCTAAGCCACGGTTGTGACGCGGCGGGAGTTTCCACATACAGATCAAGGATTTTAGTAAGTGTTAACGCATGTCCGGGAAGGGGGTCACACATGTGGCCTACACATGGAACCTACCAACCTTGCACCACTCTCACACACATATCCTAGGGGCACATGGAAGTTTTCATGTGATTCCGACGGACCGGTGGTCTTCCTCTGGCAAAACCCTAGACCGGGGCCCCCACATTGTTTACCCCTATAGCTTTCTCCATACGAGGGTAGCCTGTTGGACCTATTTACTTGTTTTGGTTTTTTAGAACATATGTACATGGAGAGCAAAGTTTGGGCCAACTTTTCCACATTCTAGGCCCCAGTTGTGACGTGGCGGAGTTTCCACGTACAGATCCAAGATTATAGTAAGTGTTAACGCATGTCCGGGAAGGGGGTCACACCTGGTGCCTACACATGCCACCTACCAACCTTGCACCACTCTCACACACATACCCTAGGGGCACATGCAAGGTTTCATGTGATTCCGACGCTCCGGTGGTCTTCCACCGGCGAAACACTAGACCGAGGGCCCCAGATCGTCCACCCCTATAGCTTTCTCTGTACGAGGGTATCCCGTTGGACCTCTCTACTTGTTTTGGTTTGTTTAGGACATATGTACATGGAGAGCAAACGTTGGGCCAAGTTTTCCACATTCTAGGCCCTGGTTGTCATGCGGCGGGAGTTTCCACGTACATATCTAGGATTTTACTAAGTGTTAACGCATGTACGGGAAGGGGGTCACACCTAGGGCGTACACATGGCACCTACCAACCTTGCACCACTCTCACACACATATCCTAGGGGAACATGCAAGTTCTCATGTGATTCCGACGCTCTGGTGGTCTTCCTCCGGCGAAACCGTAGACTGGGGGCCCCGAATCGTCTACCCTTATAACTATCTCCGTATGAGGGTAGCCCGCTGGACCTCTCTATTTTTTTTGGTTTTTTTAGGACATATGTACATGGAGAGAAAAGGTTGGGCCAACTTTGCCACATTCCAGGCCCCGGTTGTGACGTGGGGGAAGTTTTCACGTACAGATCCAGGATTTTACTAAGGGTTAACGCATGTCCGGGAAGGGAGTCACACATGGGGCCTACACATGGCACCTACCAACCTTGCACCACTCTCACACACATATCCTAGGGGCACATGCAAGTTTTCATGTGATTCCGACGCTCCCGCGGTCTTCCTCTGGTGAAACCATAGACCGAGGGCCCCGGATTGTTTACCCCGATAGCTTTCTCCATACGAGGGTAGCCTGTTGGACCTATTTACTTGTTTTGGTTTTTTAGAACATATGTACATGGAGAGCAAAGGTTGGGCCAACTTTTCCACATTCTAGGCCCCGGTTGTGACGTGGCGGAGTTTCCACGTATAGATCCAAGATTATACTAAGTGTTAACGCATGTCCGAGAAGGGGGTCACACCCTGTGCCTACACATGCCACCTACCAACCTTGCACCACTCTCACACACATGCCCTAGGGGCACATGCAAGGTTTCATGTGATTCCTACGCTCCGGTGGTCTTCCACCGGCGAAACACTCGACCGAGGGCCTCAGATCGTCTACCCCTATTGCTTTCTCTGTACGAGGGTAGCCCGATGGACCTCTCTACTTGTTTTGGTTTGTTTAGGACATATGTACATGGATAGCAAACGTTGGGCCAACTTTTCCACATTCTAGGCCCTGGTTGTGATGCGGCGGGAGTTTCCACGTACATATCTAGGATTTTACTAAGTGTTAACACATGTACGGGAAGGGGGTCACACCTAGGGCGTACACATGGCACCTACCAACCTTGCACCACTCTCACACACATATCCTAGGGGAACATGCAAGTTCTCATGTGATTCCGACGCTCTGGTGGTCTTCCTCCGGCGAAACCGTAGACCGGGGGCCCCGAATCGTCTACCCTTATAACTATCTCCGTATGAGGGTAGCCCGGTGGACCTCTCTATTTTTTTTGGTTTTTTTAGGACATATGTACACGGAGAGAAAAGGTTGGGACAACTTTGCCACATTCTAGGCCCCGGTTGTGACGCGGTGGGAGTTTCCATATCTAGGATTTTACTAAGTGTTAACGCATGTCCGGGAAGGGGGTCACACCTGGGGCCTACAGATGCCACCTACCAACCTTGCACCACTCTCACACACATACCCTAGGGGCACATGCAAGTTTTCATGTGATTCCGACGGTCTGGCGGTCTTCCTCTGGTGAAACCCTAGACCGAGGGCCCCGGATTGTTTACCCCTATAGCTTTCTCCGTACGAGGGTAGCCGATGGACCTCTCTACTTGTTTTGGTTTGTTTAGGACATATGTACATGGATAGCAAAGGTTGGGCCAACTTTTCCACATTCTAGGCCCCGGTTGTGACGTGGCGGAGTTTCCACGTATAGATCCAAGATTATACTAAGTGTTAACGCATGTCCGAGAAGGGGGTCACACCCTGTGCCTACACATGCCACCTACCAACCTTGCACCACTCTCACACACATACCCTAGGGGCACATGCAAGGTTTCATGTGATTCCTACGCTCCGGTGGTCTTCCACCGGCGAAACACTCGTCCGAGGGCCTCAGATCGTCTACCCCTATTGCTTTCTCTGTACGAGGGTAGCCCGATGGACCTCTCTACTTGTTTTGGTTTGTTTAGGACATATGTACATGGAGAGCAAACGTTGGGCCAACTTTTCCACATTCTAGGCCCTGGTTGTGATGCGGCGGGAGTTTCCACGTACATATCTAGGATTTTACTAAGTGTTAACGCATGTACGGGCAGGGGTCACACCTAGGGCGTACACATGGCACCTACAATCCTTGCACCACTCTCACAGACATATCCTAGAGGAACGTGCAAGTTTTCATCTGATTCTGACGCTCTGGTGTTCTTCCTCCGGCGAAACCGTAGACCGGGGGCCCCGAATCGTTTACCCTTATAACTATCTCCGTATGAGGGTAGACCGGTGGACCTCAATATTTTTTTTGGTTTTTTAGGACATATGTACATGGAGAGAAAAGGTTGGGCCAACTTTGCCACATTCTAGGCCCCGGTTGTGACGCGGGGGGAGTTTCCACGTACAGATCCAGGATTTTACTAAGTGTTAACGCATGTCCGGGAAGGGGGTCACACATGGGGCCTAGACATGGCACCTACCAACATTTCACCACTCTCACACACATATCCTAGGGGCACATGCAAGTTTTCATGTGATTCCGACGCTCCGGCGGTCTTCCTCTGGTGAAACCCTAGACCGAGGGCGCCAGATCGTCTACCCCTATAGCTTTCTCCATACGAGGGTAGCCTGTTGGACCTATCTACTTGTTTTGGTTTTTTAGGACATATGTACATGGAGAGAAAAGGTTGGGCCAACTTTGCCTCATTCTGGGCCCCGGTTGTGACGCGACGGAGTTTCCACGTATAGATCCAAGATTTTACTAAGTGTTAACGCATGTCCGGGAAGGGGGTCACACCTGGGGCCTAGACATGCCACCTACCAACCTTGCACCACTCTCACACACATACCGTAGGGGCACATGCAAGTTTTCATGTGATTCCGACGCTCCGGTGGTCTTCCACTGGCGAAACCTTATACCGAGGGCCCCGGATCGTCTACCCCTATAGCTTTCTCCGTACGAGGGTAGCCCGATGGACCTCTCTACTTGTTTTCATTTGTTTAGGACATATGTACATAGAGCGCACACATGGCACCTACCAACCTTGCATCACTCTCACACACACATCCTAGGGGAACATGCAAGTTTTCATGTGATTCCGACACTCTGGTGGTCTTCCTCCGGCGAAATCGTAGACCGGGGGCCCCGAATCGTCTACCCTTATAACTATCTCTGTATGAGCGTAGCCCGGTGGACCTCACTATTTCTTTGGTTTCGTTAGGACATATGTACATGGAGAGCAAAGGTTGGGCCAAGTTTGCCACATTCTAGGACCTGGTTGTGACTCGGCAGGAGTTTGCACATACAGATCCTGGATTTTACTAAGTGTTAGCGCATGTCCGGGAAGGGGGTCACAACTGGGGCCTACACATGGCACCTACCAACCTTTCACCACTCTCACACACATATCCTAGGGGCACATGCAAGTTTTCATGTGATTCCGACGCTGTGGTGGTCTTCCTCCGGCGAAACCCTAGACCGAGCCCCCTGGATCGTCTACCCCTACAACTTTCTCCGTATGAGGATAGCCCGGTGGACCTCTCTACTTTTTTTGTTTGTTTAGGACATATGTACATGTAGCTAAAATGTTGGGCCAACTTTGCCACATTCTAAGCCCCGATTGTGACGCGGCGGGAGTTTCCACGTACAGATCAAGGATTTTACTAAGTGTTAATGCATGTCCGGGAAGGGGTCACACATGGGGCCTACACATGGCACCTACCAACCTTGCACCACTCTCACACACATATCCTAGGGGCACATGCAAGTTTTCATGTGATTCCAACGGTCCGATGGTATTCCTCTGGCAAAACCATACACCGGGGCCCCCGCGTCATTTACCCCTATAACTATCTCCGTACAAGGGTAGCCCGGTGGACCTCTCTACTTGTTTTGGTCCGTTTAGGACATATGTACATGGAGAGCAAAGGTTGGGCCACCTTTGCCACTTTCTAGCCCCCGGTTGTGATGCGGCGGGAGTTTCCACGTATAGATCCAACATTTTACTAAGTGTTAACGCATGTCCGGGAAGGGGGGTCACACCTGGGGCCTAGACATGGCACCTACCAACATTTCACCACTCTCACACACATATCCTAGGGGCACATGCAAGTTTTCATGTGATTCCGACGCTCCGGCGGTCTTCCTCTGGTGAAACCCTAGACCGAGGGCCCCGGATCGTCTACCCCTATAGCTTTCACCATACGAGGGTAGCCCGTTGGACCTATCTACTTGTTTTGGTTTTTTAGGACATATGTACATGGAGAGAAAAGGTTGGGCCAACTTTGCCACATTCTAGGCCCCGGTTGTGACGCGGCGGGGAGTTTCCACGTATAGATCCACGATTTTACTAAGTGTTAACGCATGTACGGGAAGGGGGTCACACCTGGGGCCTACACATGGCACCTACCAACCTTGCACCACTCTCACACGCATATCCTAGGGGCACATGCAAGTTTTCATGTGATTCCGAAGCTCCGGTGGTCTTCCTCCGGCGAAACCCTAGACCGGGGTCCCCGGATCGTCTACACCTATAGATATCTCCGTACAAGGATAGCCCGGTGGACCTCTCTACTTGTTTTGGTTTGTTTAGAACATATGTACATGGAGAGCAAAGGTTGGGCCAACTTTGCCACGTTCTAAGCCCCGGTTGTGACGCGGCAGGAGTTTCCACGTACAGATCAAGGATTTTACTAAGTGTTAACGCATGTACGGGAAGGGGGTCACACATGGGGCCTGCACATGGCACCTACCAACCTTGCACCACTCTCACACAGATATCCTAGGGGCACATGCAAGTTTTCATGTGATTCCGACGGTCTGGTGGTCTTCCTTTGGCAAAACCCTAGACCGGTGCCCCCGCGTCATCTACCCCTATAACTATCTCCGTACAAGGGTATCCCAGTGGACCACTCTACTTGTTTTGGTTTTTTTAGGACATATTTACATGGAGAGCAAAGGTTGGGCCAACTTTGCCACTTTCTAGGCCCCGGTTGTGATGCGGCAGGAGTTTCCACGTCTAGATCCAACATTTTACTAAGTGTTAAGGCATGTCTGGGAAGGGGGTCACACCTGGGGCCTACACATAGCACCTACCAACCTTGCACCACTCTCACACACATATCCTAGGGGCACATAGAAGTTTTAATGTGATTCCGACGCTCCGGTGGTCTTCCTCCGGCGAAACGCTATACCAGGGGCCCTGGATCGTCTACCCCATTAGCTATCTCCGTACAAGGGTAGCCCGGTAGATCTCTCTACTTGTTTCGGTTTGTTTAGAACATATGTACATGGAGAGCAAAGGTTGGGCCAACTTTGCCACATTATAGGCCCCGGTTGTGATGCGGCGGGAGTTTACACGTACAGATCAAACATTTTACTAAGTGTTAACAAATGTCCGAGAAGGGGTTCACAACTGGGTCCTACACATGGCACCTACCAACCTTGCACCACTCTCACACACATATCCTAGGGTCACATGCAAGTTTTCATGTGATTCCGATGCTTCAGTGGTCTTCCTCTGGCGAAACCCTAGACCGAGGGCCCCGGATCGTCTACCCCTATAGCTTTCCCCGTACGAGGGTAGCCTTTTGTACCTATCTACTTGTTTTGGTTTTTTTAGGACATATGTACATGGATAGCAAAGGTTGGGCCAACTTTTCCACATTCTAGGCCCAGGTTATGACGCGGCGGGAGATTCCACGTACAGATGCATGATTTTACTAAGTGTTAACGCATGTCTAGGAAGGGGTCACACCTGGGGCCTACACATGGAACCTACCAACCTTGCACCACTCTCACACGCATATCCTAGGGGCACATGCAAGTTTTCATGTGATTCCGATGCTCCGGTGGTCTTCCTCCGGCGAAACCCTAGACCGAGCCCCCTGGATCGTCTACCCCTATAGCTTTCTCCGTACAAGGATAGCCCGGTTGACCTCTCTACTTTTTTTGGTTTGTTTAGGACATATGTACATGGAGAGCAAAGGTTGGGCCAACTTTGCCACGTTCTAAGCCTCGGTTGTGACGCGACGGGAGTTTCCACTTATAGATCAAGAATTTTACTAAATATTAACACATGTCCGGGAAGGGGGTCACACATGGGGCCTACACATGGAACCTACCAACCTTGCACCACTCTCACACAGATATCCTAGGGGCATATGCAAGTTTTCATGTGATTCCGACGGTCCGGTGGTCTTCCTCTAGCAAAACTCTAGACCGGGGCCCCCGCGTCGTCTACCCCTATAACTATCTCCGTACAAGTGTAGCCCGGTGGACCACTCTACTTGTTTTGGTTTGTTTAGGACATATGTACATGGAGAGCAAAGGTTGGGCCAACTTTTCCACATTCTAGGCCCCGGTTGTGATGCGGCGGGAGTTTCCACGTACAGATCAAACATTTTACAAAGTGTTAACGCATGTCCAGGAAGCGGTTCACAAATGGGGCCTACACATTGCACCTACCAACCTTGCACCACTCTCACACACATATCCTAGGGTCACATGTAAGTTTTCATGTGATTCCGATGCTTCAGTGGTCTTCCTCCGGCGAAACCCTAGACCGAGGGCCCCGGATCGTCTACCCCTATAGCTTTCTCCGTACGAGGGTAGCCTGTTGGACCTATCTACTTGTTTTGGTTTTTTAGGACATATGTACATGGAGAGCAAAGGTTGGGGCAACTTTTCCACATTCTAGGCCCCGGTTGTGACGCGGCGGGAGTTTCCACATACAGATCCAGGATTTTACTAAGTGTTAACGCATGTCCGGGAAGGGGGTCACTCCTGGGCCTACACATGCCACCTACCAACCTTGCACTACTCTCACACACATACCCTAGGGGCCCATGCAAGTTTTCATGTGATTCCGACGCTCCGGTGGTCTTCCACCGGCGAAACCCAAGACAGAGGGCCCCAGATCGTCTACCCCTATAGCTTTCTCCATACGAGGGTAGCCCGATGGACCTCTATACTTTTTTTGGTTTGTTTAGTACATATGTACATTTAGAGCAAACATTGGGCCAACTTTTCACCCTTCTAGGCCCCGGTTGTGATGCGGCGGGAGTATCCACGTATAGATCTAGGATTTTACTAAGTGTTAACGCATGTACGGGCAGGGGTCACACCAAGGGCGTACACATGGCACCTACAAGCCTTTTACCACTCTCACACACATATCCTAGAGGAACGTGCAAGTTTTCATCTGATTCTGACGCTCTGGTGGTCTTCCTCCGGCGAAACCGTAGACCGGGGGCCCTGAATCGTTTACCCTTATAACTATCTCCGTATGAGGGTAGACCGGTGGACCTCAATATTTGTTTTAGTTTTTTAGGACATATGTACATGGAGAGAAAAGGTTGGGCCAACTTTGCCACATTCTAGGCCCCGGTTGTGATGCGGGGGGAGTTTCCACGTACATATCTAGGATTTTACTAAGTGTTAACGCATGTCCGGGAAGGGGGTCACACCTGGGGCCTAGACATGGCACCTACCAACATTTCACCACTCTCACACACATATCCTAGGGGCACATGCAAGTTTTCATGTGATTCCGACGCTCCGGCGGTCTTCCTCTGGTGAAACCCTATACCGAGGGCCCCGGATCGTCTACCCCTATAGCTTTCTCCATACGAGGGTAGCCTGTTGGACCTATCTACTTGTTTTGGTTTTTTAGGACATATGTACATGGAGAGAAAAGGTTGGGCCAACTTTGCCACATTCTAGGCCCCGGTTGTGACGCGACGGAGTTTCCACGTATAGATCCAAGATTTTACTAAGTGTTAACGCATGTTCGGGAAGGGGGTCACACCTGGGGCCTACACATGCCACCTACCAACCTTGCACCACTCTCACACACATACCCTAGGGGCACATGCAAGTTTTCATGTGATTCCGACGCTCCGGTGCTCTTCCACCGGCGAAACCTTATACCGAGGGCCCCGGATCGTCTACCCCTATAGCTTTCTCCTTACGAGGGTAGCCCGATGGACCTCTCTACTTGTTTTCGTTTGTTTAGGACATATGTACATAGAGCGCACACATGGCACCTACCAACCTTGCATCACTCTCATACACATATCCTAGGGGAACATGCAAGTTTTCATGTGATTCCGACGCTCTGGTGGTCTTCCTCCGGCGAAATCGTAGACCGGGGGCCCCGAATCGTCTACCCTTATAACTATCTCTGTATGAGCGTAGCCCGGTGGACCTCACTATTTCTTTGGTTTCGTTAGGACATATGTACATGGAGACCAAAGGTTGGGCCAAGTTTGCCACATTCTAGGACCTGGTTGTGACTCGGCAGGAGTTTGCACATACAGATCCTGGATTTTACTAAGTGTTAACGCATGTCCGGGAAGGGGGTCACAACTGGGGCCTACACATGGCACCTACCAACCTTGCACCACTCTCACACACATATCCTAGGGGCACATACAAGTTTTCATGTGATTCCGACGCTGTGGTGGTCTTCCTCCGGCGAAACCCTAGACCGAGCCCCCTGGATCGTCTACCCCTACAACTTTCTCCGTATGAGGATAGCCCGGTGGACCTCTCTACTTTTTTTGTTTGTTTAGGACATATGTACATGTAGCTAAAATGTTGGGCCAACTTTGCCACATTCTAAGCCCCGATTGTGACGCGGCGGGAGTTTCCACGTACAGATCAAGGATTTTACTAAGTGTTAACGCATGTCCGGGAAGGGGGTCACACATGGGGCCTACACATGGCACCTACCAACCTTGCACCACTCTCACACACATATCCTAGGGGCACATGCAAGTTTTCATGTGATTCCAACGGTCCGATGGTATTCCTCTGGCAAAACCATACACCGGGCCCCCCGCGTCATTTACCCCTATAACTATCTCCGTACAAGGGTAGCCCGGTGGACCTCTCTACTTGTTTTGGTCCATTTAGGACATATGTACATGGAGAGCAAAGGTTGGGCCACCTTTGCCACTTTCTGGCCCCCGGTTGTGATGCGGCGGGAGTTTCCACGTACAGATCCAACATTTTACTAAGTGTTAACGCATGTCCGGGAAGGGGGGTCACACATGGGGCCTACACACAGCACCTACCAACCTTGCACCACTCTCGCATACATATCCTAGGGGCACATGCAAGTTTTATTGTGATTCCGATGCTCTGGTGGTCTTCCTCCGGCGAAACCCTAGACCGGGGGCCCTGGATCGTCTACCCCTATAGCTTTCTCCATACGAGGGTAGCCTGTTGGACCTATCTACTTGTTTTGGTTTTTTAGGACATATGTACATGGAGAGAAAAGGTTGGGCCAACTTTGCCACATTCTAGGCCCCGGTTATGACGTGGCGGGAGTTTCCACGTACAGATCCAGGATTTTACTAAGTGTTAACGCATGTCCAGGAAGGGGGTCACACCTGGGGCCTACACATGGCACCTACCAACCCTTCACCACTCTGACACACATATCCTAGGGGAACATGCAAGTTTTCATGTGATTCCGACGCTCCGGTGGTCTTCCTCCGGTGAAACCCTAGATCGAGGGCCCCGGATCATCTACCCCTGTAACTATCTCCGTACGAGGGTAGCCCGGTGGACCTCTGTAACTACCTCGGTGAATTACGCTCTTAGTTAATGCCTGGATGAACGAAAGTGGTTAAAATAGTACGGTGGGGCCCAGGGCCACTCACGGTAGACCTTTCGGCCATCCTAACCACTTTCAGACAATGGGACAAGAACGAGCGACGTAATCGGCAGGCGAAGGGATCAACTACATACACAAATGAGTATGTATGCAAGCCACATACAACAGTCCTCAGAGCCATTCCATCTAAAAGAAATAGAAATATTGCAACGCCATACGGCAAGATCCAAATGTCCTAGATAGATATAATAATTTAGGATAGCTCCTCATACATCACACATCAGAGTATCAGGCGGAAGGGGAAACAAGATCCGAGTATGGATAAGAAGCAAATTGGCATAAGATGCCCCATAATTAAACACATCCCGCCCATAGATCTCACGGATCCCCGTTCCCGGAATCTCTACACCGAATGATCGTTGCCAACATCATCTGTCTCTTCCACCCAGTATCCATCTTGCGGGTACACCTGTTCATCTGAATCAAACAATTTATCGTGTGAGACCCTAGGGGTACTCAGCAAGTCTTTATGCCGCTAAAGGGGACACAACCTATGGTGACACAATTGCAGCAAAAGGTAATACCTAACTATTCTACAGATACTCACTAACCATCCGCCTAACCAATGATAGACGGATGTCCGTGAATTAGGAACAACAGTTATAACAGTATAATTAACAGATCCATCCTCCTCCTCGCTTACCAACGGGGAAGCGGAGGAACAACCCCCATCATCCATTGGCAGTTTTATTAACCATTCCATGAGTATTGCACTATTTACGAGTCAAGTACTTAGTCAATTTAAAAGCGGCACTTTAGTTATACTTGTCTATGATCGAGAAACTGTGCTCCAAGTCGTCCATAACCGCGGACACGGCTTTCAGAAAGATTTACCCTACAGGGGTGCACGAATAGCAACACACACTCGATCAACCTCAGAAAAACCAAATCAAAACCCAACGAGGCATTCACGACAAAGCAATCACAGGATTCAGAAATATTTCAGGGGGCCACCCCATTAAGCTACCCGCAACGAAGTTGGCCGGCTCCGAGACGGACCCAAGGTTTGTGTGGACGGCAGTAAATGACTGGGAACCCGAAAATGTGACTGGGCTTGTCGATACAGCGAAAACGTGTCACGATCCAAAATAGTACAGGTGCCCCTCGCACAATCTTAAATAAAGGAGTAACATGGCATAAATACAGGATAGTAATAAAGCCCCAAACTAATTGTGGCCCCAAGAAATAAGATTGAATCAAGCTCTGGCTCAGGGGGGTCCATAAGGGCTCCCAGATGTGGATAGTGCAAATAGTCAAGGAACAGGAATCAAGTACTCGGGGTCCTACGGGACACAAGTGAGCAGGAAAAACCAAATAGCAGATATTGCTCACCGGTGCCTCTTTCATTAGTTATCCCATTACTACTCAGGTTATGTTGTTTAGGTACCTCGTTATTCATCAGACACTCACATACCCTACACATGCTTTTCTACGACTCACATGGCTCAAACAACTCCTGTAGTAATGGCTCATGAGATGGAGGAACAAGCTTCGGTGGGGTTTAAAAGTAAAGGCTATGTAGTACTTGGGATTCAATTTAATGCAATCGCGACTCAATGATGCAAGAATAAGATAGAGGCAATAGGTACTGTATGTATGCAAGCATGTGGTAGTGCTTGCCTGGCAGCTCAGTTGAAGCGAGAGATGGCTCTGGGTAGTACTCCTGTGATTCCTGGTAATTCTCCTGCTGGGCGTCTATTCGAAGAAGAACCAAACAAACAAGGGCCAACATGAATAAAGTGCACAAGCATATGAATTAAAATGCGACAAGCAAACAAGCATGCCATGATGAATGATGCACAATTTGCATGGCATTAAAGTAGCATGGCAAAGGTGAGGTGTGGATACAAGAAATAAAGCATTTTATTATTTATTTAAACAAGTTTTATTGTCATAAACAGTTCAGATCTTTAATAATAACAAGATGCATGCTTCAATTCAGAACAAGGACTGCATAAATAGAACGGGCTCGTCGCGCTGATCGATTTAGACATATTATTTGCCAAAATTGGAGTTGTAGAATTAAAGTTATTAATTAATTAAGGAAAAGGGCATTTCATTGTAATTTTAATCATCTCGAAAATTTAAAGTGCTCAAACAATATTTTGAATGGCATATTTGAATTCCTCACATTTTTCTGATTCCAAAACATATATTATTTGTATTATTTGGATTTAAATTTGAAAAGTATTTAAATCTGAATTGAATTTGAATTTAAAAACAATTTGAAAAAGGTTTAATTAAAAATAGGCAGCCAGAAAAACTATTTGTACTCAGACAGATCCAGCCACCGTCACTGACAGGTGGGCCTTGCGCTAACTGGGCCACGCACGGGGAAAACTTTTGTTACCGGGCTCTGGCTAGCCACTGAGGTTGACAGGCAGGGCCAGCGGCTTCGGGCCCACGCGACAGTGGTGGGGATTGCAGCGACTGACAGGTGGGACGCGAGCTGGAGTGCGGGTTGAGGGGCTAAAAGCTAGGGGGCTTAACTGCAAAAGCACTGGGAGGCTGACCAGTGGTCCTAGAGGGATCGCGGGTTTAGGGAATTAAAAAGGGGGGCTTAGTGTAATTGGCAACAGGCCCACTGTTCCTCTTCTCGTCTGAACTCTCTGACGGAAAACAGCGCGCGGTGCAGCGAGGTGGGGGCTCGATCCCGCGAATCGGGCGCGCGCGTTGCTGGTGGTAGCTAGTGCGGCTGGCTCGGGTAGTTGTTAGGAGGGCGGCAGGGGCCTAGTTAAGGCTCTGTGCGGCGCGGGGAGGTTGCAGACGCCGGCGAGCCTGGCGCACGAAGGGCGTTCGGAGAAACGAGCGGCGACGCTAGGCGGAAGCAGCGGAGTGGAGGATGTCAGGGGAAAAGAGGGGCTCACCGCGGGCTCGACGGCAGGCTCGGATCGGAGCGAGGAGCTGCGGAGCGGCGAGATCGCTGGCGCCCCGGATCTAGGGTTTGCTATAGAGCGGCGAGGTACTGGCAGTCCTGGGAGGTCCTTCCTTCGCCCTGGCGGGAACGGGCGAAGCAGAGGGACGTCCACGATCGCCTGGGCCACCTCCACGACGAGCACGCCGGCTGGAACGAAGACGAGCAGAGGTAGACGACGGCGACTGGCGGCAGGAGCTGGCGTCGGCGAGGAAGAAGGGGAAGAAGAGGGCCGGCTCGGGGTCGATCTGGGAGCTGCCAGGCGGCGTATAGAGGAGGGTAATGCGAGAGGGAGAGAGAGGAGACGTGTGGGCACAGCTCGGGGAAAGTAGCCTCGGCTCTTTCCTCTCTTTCCCTCGAGCACGTGCAGGTCGGGTTGGGCAGGTAGGGCATGGGGAGAGGGCTGCCAGGGCTTCCAGGTGGCCCAGGGAGAGAAGGGGCTCGGTGGGGTTGCCTGTGCAGAGAGAGAGAGGAAGAGGCCGAGAGGTAGAGATAGAGAGAGATGGCTCGGTAGCTAGGTTAGTTGGGGTGGTCTAGGGTTAGGGTTAGATGGGGTAGAGAGAGAGGTAGCTGGGGTGGGCCAGGGAGAGAGAGGGGGTCAGGTGGCCCTCATGGTGGAGAGATAGAGAGAGAGGGGAGATGGAGTATAGGGTTGAGATTAGACTAGGTTTAGGGAGTAATAGAAGAAGAACTAGGGTTAGGGTTTTAATTAGTTTTTAGTTTTGAAAACTAGTTTAAAGCTCATCCAAGAGGACAAATGATGAGTGATTTGAATTACTAAGAGATGAGGTGGAAGAGAAATCCAAGAAAAGAGAAAGAAGAGGATCATGGGAGAAGGCCTTATTTGGATCATGCATGGGGAGAATAAAATAAAAGAAAAGAAAAAGATATGGATGAGAATATGGGGATGGTGGAATGGAAGGGAAAGATCCACAAAGAAAATACCCACTAAAACAAAAGAAAAACCCATGAGCAAAAAGGTGGTGAAGAAGGTTGCATGGCCCATGCAAATAATAATGCCATGATTTATTTTGTGAAAACAAAAATAATATGGCATTATACTTATGCATTTCCAAAAAGTGGAATAAAATCCAAGCAAAAGAATTTAAAGGATTTGATCCACCCCAAACCACATGAGCTAGAATAAAAATACCAAAAGAAAAAGAAATACAAGCTCATGGTTAAAGGGATGGTGGAATTATAAGGTGGTGAAAGAAAGGTGGTAGAGTTGAAATAAAAGATATGCCCCCAACTCAACTTGGGCATTTACTCAATATATCAAGAACCAAATACAATATCAAGAGGCAAATACAATTTATAATGCATATGAGAGAAGAACCAAAAGAAAGGTGTTTTATATGATGCTCAAATGCAAGGTTGCATGATGACATGAGCATGATATAATTATGGTGCAACAACTATATATAGGAAGTAGCCAATATCTTACTAGACCAAGTAGCATTACAATTGTTAGACAATTGGGATGCTACAACCTCTCTACATGTTTTGGTTTTTTGGACATATCTGCATGGAGAGCAAAGGTTGGGCCAATTTTGCCACATTCTAGGCCCCGGTTGTGACGCAGCGGGAGTTTTAACGCATGTCTGGGAAGGGGGTCACACCTAGGGCCTACACATAGCACCTACCAACCTTGCACCACTCTCACACACATATCCTAGGGGCACATGCAAATTTTAATGTGATTCCGACGCTCCGGTGGTCTTCCTCCGGCGAAACCCTATACCAGGGGCCCTGGATCGTCTACCCCATTAGCTATCTCCGTACAAGGGTAGCCCGGTAGATCTCTATACTTTTTTCGGTTTGTTTAGAACATATGTACATGGAGAGCAAAGGTTGGGCCAACTTTGCCACATTATAGGCCCCGGTTGTGATGCGGCGGGAGTTTCCACGTACAGATCAAACATTTTACTAAGTGTTAACGCATGTCCGGGAAGGGGTTCACAATTTGGGCTTACAAATGGCACCTACCAACCTTGCACCACTCTCACACACATATGCTAGGGTCACATGCAAGTTTTCATGTGATTCGATGCTTCAGTGGTCTTCCTCCGGCGAAACCCTAGACCGAGGGCCCCGGATCGTCTACCCCTATAGCTTTCTCCGTACGAGGGTAGTCTGTTGGACCTATCTACTTGTTTTGGTTTTTTTAGGACATATGTACATGGATAGCAAAGGTTGGGCCAACTTTTCCACATTCTAGGCCCCGGTTGTGACGCGGCGGGAGTTTCCACGTACAGATCCAGGATTTTACTAAGGGTTAACGCATGTCCGGGAAGGGGGTCACACCTGGGGCCTACACATGGAACCTACCAACCTTGCACCACTCTCACACGCATATCCTAGGGGCACATGCAAGTTTTCATGTGATTCCGATGCTCCGGTGGTCTTCCTCCGGCGAAACCCTAGACCGAGCCCCCCGGATCGTCTACCCCTATAGCTTTCTCCGTACAAGGATAGCCCGGTGGACCTCTCTACTTTTTTTGGTTTGTATAGGACATATGTACATGGAGAGCAAAGGTTGGGCCAAATTTGCCACGTTCTAAGCCTCGGTTGTGACGCGGCGGGAGTTTCCACTTATAGATCAAGAATTTTACTAAATGTTAACGCATGTCCGGGAAGGGGGTCACACATGGGGCCTACACATGGCACCTACCAACCTTGCACCACTCTCACACATATATCCTAGGGGCACATGCAAGTTTTCATGTGATTCCGACGGTCCGGTGGTCTTCCTCTAGCAAAACCCTAGACCTGGGCCCCCGCGTCGTCTACCCCTATAATTATCTCCGTACAAGGGTAGCCCGGTGGACCACTATACTTGTTTTGGTTTGATTAGGACATATGTACATGGAGAGCAAAGGTTGGGCCAACTTTGCCACATTCTAGGCCCCGGTTGTGATGCGGCGGGAGTTTCCACGTACAGATCAAACATTTTACTAAGTGTTAACGCATGTCCGGGAAGGGGTTCACAACTGGGGCCTACACATTTCACCTACCAACCTTGCACCACTCTCACACACATATCCTAGGGTCACATGCAAGTTTTCATGTCATTCCGATGCTTCAGTGGTCTTCCTCCGGCGAAACCCTAGATCGAGGGCCCCGGATCGTCTATCCCTATAGCTTTCCCCGTACGAGGGTAGCCTGTTGGACCTATCTACTTGTTTTGGTTTTTTTAGGACATATGTACATGGAGAGGAAAGGTTGGGGCAACTTTGCCACATTCTAGGCCCCGGTTGTGACGCGGCGGGAGTTTCCACATACAGATCCAGGATTTTACTAAGTGTTAATGCATGTCCGGGAAGGGGGTCACTCCTGGGCCTACACATGCCACCTACCAACCTTGCACCACTTTCACACACATACCCTAGGGGCCCATGCAAGTTTTCATGTGATTCCGACGCTCCGGTGGTCTTCCACCGGCAAAACCCTAGACAGAGGTCCCCAGATCGTCTACCCCTATAGCTTTCTCCGTACGAGGGTAACCCGATGGACCTCTCTAATTTTTTTTGTTTGTTTAGGACATATGTACATGGAGAGCAAACATTGGGCCAACTTTTCCACATTCTAGGTCCCGGTTGTGATGCGGCGGGAGTTTCCACGTACAGATCTAGGATTTTACTAAGTGTTAACGCATGTACGGGCAGGGGTCACACCTAGGGCGTACATATGGCACCTACAAGCCTTGCACCACTCTCACACACATATCCTAGAGGAACATGCAAGTTTTCATGTGATTCCGACGCTCTGGTGGTCTTCCTCTGGCGAAACCATAGACCGGGGCCCCCGAATCATTTACCCCTATAACTATCTCCGTATGAGGGTAGCCCGGTGGACCTCTCTATTTGTATTGGTTTTTTAGGACATATGTACATGGAGAGAAAATGTTGGGCCAGCTTTGCCACATTCTAGGCCCCGGTTGTGACGCGGGGGGAGTTTCCACGTACAGATCCAGAATTTTACTAAGTGTTAACGCATGTCCGGGAAGGGGGTCACACCTGGGGCCTAGACATGGCACCTACCAACATTGCACCACTCTCACACCTATATCCTAGGGGCCCATGCAAGTTTTCATGTGATTCCGACGATCCGGCGGTCTTCCTCTGGTGAAACCCTAGACCGAGGGCCCCGGATCATCTACCCCTATAGCTTTCTCCATACGAGGGTAGCCTGTTGGACCTATCTACTTGTTTTGGTTTTTAGGACATATGTACATGGAGAGCAAAGGTTGGGCCAACCTTGCCACATTCTAGGCCCCGGTTGTGACGCGGCGGAGTTTCCACGTACAGATCCAAGATTTTACTAAGTGTTAACGCATGTCCGGGAAGGGGGTCACACCTGGGGCCTACACATGCCACCTACCAACCTTGCACCACTCTCACACACATACCCTAGGGGCACATGCAAGTTTTCATGTGATTCCGACGCTCCGGTGGTCTTCCACCGGTGAAATCTTAGACCGAGGGCCCCGGATCGTCTACCCCTATAGCTTTCTCCGTACAAGGGTAGCCCGATGGACCTCTCTACTTGTTTTGGTTTGTTTATCACATATGTACATGGAGAGAAAAGCTTGGGCCAACTTTTCCAAATTCTAGGCCCCGTTTGTACCACTCTCACACACATATTCGGGGCCACCTTTTCCACATTAACACCTAGGGCGTACACATGGCACGTACCAACCTTGCACCACTCTCACACACATATCCTAGGGGAACATGCAAGTTTTCATGTGATTCCGACGCTCTGGTGGTCTTCCTCCGGCGAAACCGTAGACCGGGGGCCCCGAATCGTCTACCCTTATAACTATCTCTGTATGAGCGTAGCCCGGTGGACCTCTCTATTTTTTTTGGTTTGGTTAGGAAATATGTACATGCAGAGCAAAGGTTGGGCCAACTTTGCCACATTCTAGGCCCCGGTTGTGACTCGGCAGGAGTTTCCACATACAGATCCTGATTTTACTAAGTGTTAACGCATGTCCGGGAAGGGGGTGACACCTGGGGCCTACACATGGCACCTACCAACCTTTCACCACTCTCACACACATATCCTAGGGGCACATGCAAGTTTTCATGTGATTCCGACGCTCTGGTGGTCTTCCTCTGGCGAAACCCTAGACGGAGCCCCCTAGATCGTCTACCCCTACAGCTTTCTCCGTACGAGGATAGCCGGTGGACCTCTCTACTTTTTTTGTTTGTTTAGGACATATGTACATGTAGCTAAAATGTTGGGCCAACTTTGCCACATTCTAAGCCCCGGTTGTGACGCGTTGGGAGTTTCGACGTACAGATCAAGGATTTTACTAAGTGTTAACGCATGTCCGGGAAGGGAGTCACACATGGGGCCTAGACATGGCACCTACCAACCTTGCACCACTCTCACACACATATCCTAGGGGCACATGCAAGTTTTCATGTTATTCCAACGGTCCGGTGGTCTTCCTATGGCAAAACCATACACCGGGGCCCCCGCGTCGTTTACCCCTATAACTATCTCTGTACAAGGGTAGCCCGGTGGACCTCTCTACTTGTTTTGGTTCGTTTAGGACATATGTACATGGAGAGCAAAGGTTGGGACAACTTTGTCACTTTCTAGGCCGCGGTTGTGATGCGGCGGGAGTTTCCACATACAGATCCAACATTTTACTAAGTGTTAACGCATGTCCGGGAAGGGGGGTCACACCTGGGGCCTACACATAGCACCTACCAACCTTGCACCACTCTCACATACATATCCTAGGGAAACATGCAAGTTTTAATGTGATTCCGACGCTCCAGTGGTCTTCCTCGGCGAAACCCTAGACTGGGGCCCTGGATCGTCTACCCCAATATCTATCTCCGTACGAGGGTAGCCCGGTAGACCTCTCTACTTGTTTCGGTTTGTTTTGAACATATGTAGATGGAGAGCAAAGGTTGGGCCAACTTTGCCACATTCTAGGCCCCGGTTATGACGTGGCGGGAGTTTCCACATACAGATCCAGGATTTTACTAAGTGTTAACGCATGTCTGGGAAGGGGGTCTCACCTTGGGCCTACACATGGCACCTACCAACCCTTCACCACTTTGACACACATATCCTAGGGGAACATGTAAGTTTTCATGTGATTCCGACGCTCCGATGGTCTTCCTCCGGCGAAACCCTAGACCGAGTGTCCTGGATCGTCTACCCCTATAGCTTTCTCCGTACGATGGTAGCCCGGTGGACCTCTCTACTTGTTTTGGTTTTTTTAGGACATATGTACATGGAGAGCAAAGGTTGGGCCATTTTTCCATATTCTAGGCCACGGTTGTGACGCGGCGGGAGCTTCCACGTACAGATCCATTATTTTACTAAGTGTTAACGCATATCCGTGAAGGGGGTCACACCTGGGGCCTAAACATGGCACCGAACAACCTTGCACCACGCTCACACACATATCCTAGGGTCACATGCAAGTTTTCATGTGATTCCGATGCTTCGGTGGTCTTCCTCCAGCGAAACCCTAGACCGAGGGCCCCGGATCATCGACCCCTATAGCTATCTACGTACGAGGGTAGCTCGGTGGACCTCTCTACTTTTTTTGGTTTGTTTAGGACATATCTACACGGAGAGCAAAGTTTTGGCCAACTTTGCCACATTCTAGGCCCCGGTTTTGACGCGGGGGGAGTTTCCACGTACAGATCCAGGATTTTACTAATTGTGAACGCATGTCCAGGAAGGGGGTCACACCTGGGGCCTAGACATTGCACCTACCAACCTTGCACCACTCTCACACACATATCCTAGGGGAACATGCAAGTTCTCATGTGATTCTGACGCTCTGGTTGTCTTCCTCCTGCGAAACCGTAGACTGGTGGCCCCGAATCGTCTACCCAGATAACTATCTCCGTATGAGGGTAGCCCGGTGGACCTCTATATTTTTTTGGTTTTTTTAAGACATATGTACATGTAGAGCAAAGGTTGGGCCAACTTTGCCACATTCTAGGCCCCGTTTGTGACGTGGGGGGAGTTTCCACGTACAGATCAAACATTTTACTAAGTGTTAACGCATGCCTGGGAAGGGGGTCACAACTGGGGCCTACACATGGGACCTACCAACCTTGCATCACTCTCACACACATATCCTAGGGTCACATGCAAGTTTTCATGTGATTCCGATGCTCCGGCGGTCTTCCTCCGGTGAACCCAAGACCGAGGGCCCCGGATCGTCTACCCCTATAGCTTTCTCCGTACGAGGGTAGCCTGTTGTACCAATCTACTTGTTTTGGTTTTTTAAGGACATATGTACATGGATAGATAAGGTTGGGCCAACTTTTCCACATTCTAGGCCCCGGTTGTGACGCGGCGGGAGTTTCCACGTACAGATCCAGGATTTTACTAAGTGTTAACGCATGTCCAGGAAGGGGGTCACACCTGGGGCCTAGACATTGCACCTACCAACCTTGCACCACTCTCACACACATATCCTAGGGGAACATGCAAGTTCTCATGTGATTCTGACGCTCTGGTGGTCTTCCTCCGGCGAAACCGTAGACTGGTGGCCCCGAATCTTCTACCCAGATAACTATCTCCGTATGAGGGTAGCCCGGTGGAACTCTATATTTTTTTGGTTTTTTAGGACATATGTACATGTCGAGCAAAGGTTGGGCCAACTTTGCCACATTCTAGGCCCCGTTTGTGACGTGGGGGGAGTTTCCACGTACAGATCAAACATTTTACTAAGTGTTAACGCATGCCTGGGAAGGGGGTCACAACTGGGGCCTACACATGGCACCTACCAACCTTGCATCACTCTCACACACATATCCTAGGGTCACATGCAAGTTTTCATGTGATTCCGATGCTCCGGCGGTCTTCCTCCGGTGAAACCCAAGACCGAGGGCCCCGGATCGTCTACCCCTATAGCTTTCTCCGTACGAGGGTAGCCTGTTGTACCTATCTACTTATTTTGGTTTTTTTAGGACATATGTACATGGATAGATAAGGTTGGGCCAACTTTTCAACATTCTAGGCCCCGGTTGTGACGCGGCGGGAGTTTCCACGTACAGATCCTGGATTTTACTAAGTGTTAACGCATGTCCGGGAAGGGGGTCACACCTGGGGCCTACACATGGAACCTACCAACTTTGCACCACTCTCACACGCATATCCTAGGGGCACATACAAGTTTTCATGTGATTCCGACGCTCCGGTGGTCTTCCTCCGGCGAAACCCTAGACCGAGCCCCCCGGATCGTCTACCCCTATAACTTGCTCCTTTCAAGGATAGCCCGGTGTACCTCTCTACTTGTATTGTTTTTTTAGGACATATGTACATGGAGAGCAAAGGTTGGGCCAACCTTTCCACGTTCTAAGCCCTGGTTGAGACGCGGCGGGAGTTTCCACATACAGATCAAGGATTTTACTAAGTGTTAACGCATGTCCGGGAAGGGGGTCACACATGGGGCCTACACATGGCACGTACCAACCTTGAACCACTCTCACACACATCTCCTAGGGGCACATGCAAGTTTTAATGTGATTCCGACGCTCCGGTGGTCTTCCTCCGGCGAAACCCTAGATCGGGGGCCCTGGATCGTCTACCCCATTACCTATCTCCGTACGAGGGTAGCCCGGTAGACCTCTCTACTTGTTTCAGTTTTTTTAGAACAAATGTACATGGAGAGCAAAGGTTGGGCCAACTTTTCCACCTTCTAGGCCCCGGTTGTGATCCAGCAGGAGTTTCCACGTACAGATCAAACATTTTACTAAGTGTTAACGCATGTCCGGGAAGGGGTTCGCCACTGGGGCCTACACATGGCACCTACCAACCTTGCACCACTCTCACACACATATCCTAGGGTCACATGCAAGTTTTCATGTGATTCCGATGCTCCAGCGGTCTTCCTCCGGTGAAACCCAAGACCGAGGGCCCCAGATCGTCTACCCCTATAGCTTTCTCCGTACGAGGGTAGCCTGTTGGACCTATCTAATTGTTTTGGTTTTTAGCACATATGTACAAGGATAGATAAGGTTGAACCAACTTTTCCACATTCTAGGCCCCGGTTATGACGTGGCGGGAGTTTCCACGTACAGATCCAGGATTTTACTAAGTGTTAACGCATGTCCGGGAAGGGGGTCACACCTGGCGCCTACACATGGCACCTACCAACCCTGCACCACTCTGAGACACATATCCTAGGGGAACATGCAAGTTTTCATGTGATTCCGACGCTCTAGTGGTCTTCCTCCGGCGAAACCCTAGATCGAGGGCCCCGGATCATCTACCCCTGTAGCTATCTCCGTACGAGGGTAGCCCGGTGGACCTCTCTACTTGTTTTTGTTTTTTTGGACATATCTGCATGGAGAGCAAAGGTTGGGCCAACTTTGCCACATTCTAGACCCCGGTTGTGACGCGGCGGGAGTTTCCACGTATAGATCCAGGATTTTACTAAGTGTTAACGCATGTCCAGGAAGTGGGTCACAAATGGGGCCTACACATGACACCTACCAACCTTGCAGCACTCTCACACACATATCCTAGGGGCACATGCATGTTTTCATGTGATTCCGACGCTCCGATGGTCTTCCTCCGGCAAAACCCTAGACCAAGGGCCCTGGATCGTCTACCCCTATAGCTTTCTCCGTACGATGGTAGCCCGGTGGACCTCTCTACTTGTTTTCGTTTTTTTAGGACATATGTACATGGAGAGCAAAGGTTGGGCCATTTTTCCACATTCTAGGCCACGGTTGTGACGCGGCGGGAGCTTCCACGTACAAATCCATTATTTTACTAAGTGTTAACGCATATCCGTGAAGGGGGTCACACCTGGGGCCTAAACATGGCACCGACCAACCTTGCACCACGCTCACACACATATCCTAGGGTCACATGCAAGTTTTCATGTGATTCCGATGCTTCGGTGGTCTTCCTCCAACGAAACCCTAGACCGGGGGCCCCGGATCATCGACCCCAATAGCTATCTACGTACGAGAGTAGCTCGATGGACCTCTCTACTTTTTTTGGTTTGTTTAGGACATATGTACATGGAGAGAAAAGTTTTGGCCAACTTTGCCACATTCTAGGCCCCGGTTGTGACGCGGGTGGAGTTTCCACGTACAGATCCAGGATTTTACTAAGTGTTAACGCATGTCCAGGAAGGGGGTCACACCTGGGGCCTAGACATTGCACCTACCAACCTTGCACCACTCTCACACACATATCCTAGGGGAATATGCAAGTTCTCATGTGATTCTGACGCTCTGGTTGTCTTCCTCCGGCGAAACCGTAGACTGGGGGCCCCGAATCGTCTACCCAGATAACTATCTCCGTATGAGGGTAGCCCGGTGGACCTCTATATTTTTTTGGTTTTTTTAGGACATATGTACATGTAGAGCAAAGGTTGGGCCAACTTTGCCACATTCTAGGCCCCGTTTGTGACGTGGGGGGAGTTTCCACGTACAGATCAAACATTTTACTAAGTGTTAAGGCATGCCTGGGAAGGGGATCACAACTGGGGCCTACACATGGCACCTACCAACCTTGCATCACTCTCACACACATATCCTAGGGTCACATGCAAGTTTTCATGTGATTCCGATTCTCCGGCGGTCTTCCTCCGGTGAAACCCAAGACCGAGGGCCCCGGATCGTCTACCCCTATAGCTTTCCCCGTACGAGGGTAGCTTGTTGTACCTATCTACTTGTTTTGGTTTTTTTAGGACATATGTACATGGATAGATAAGGTTGGGCCAACTTTTCCATATTCTATGCCCCGGTTGTGACGCGGCGGGAGTTTCCACGTACAGATCCAGGATTTTACTAAGTGTTAACGCATGTCCAGGAAGGGGGTCACACCTGGGGCCTAGAGATTGCACCTACCAACCTTGCACCACTCTCCCACACATATCCCAGGGGAACATGCAAGTTCTCATGTGATGCTGACGCTCTGGTGGTCTTCCTCCGGCGAAAACGTAGACTGCGGGCCCCGAATCTTCTACCCAGATAACTATCTCCGTATGAGGGTAGCCCGGTGGACCTCTATATTTTTTTGGTTTTTTTAGGACATATGTACATGTAGAGCAAAGGTTGGGACAACTTTGGCACATTCTAGGCCCCGTTTGTGACGTGGGGGGAGTTTCCACGTACAGATCAAACATTTTACTAAGTGTTAACGCATGCCTGGGAAGGGGATCACAACTGGGGCCTACACATGGCACCTAACAACCGTGCATCACTCTCACACACATATCCTAGGGTCACATGCAAGTTTTCATGTGATTCCGATGCTCCGGCGGTCTTCCTCGGGCGAAACCCTAGACCGAGCCCCTCGGATCGTCTACCCCTATAGCTTTCTCCGTTCGAGGATAGCCTGGTGGACCTCTCTACTTTTTTTGGTTTGTTTAGAACATATGTAGATGGAGAGCAAAGGTTGGGCCAACTTTGCCACGTTCTAAGCCCCGGTTGTGACGCGGCGGGAGTTTCCACGTACAGATCCAGGATTTTACTAAGTGTTAACGCATGTCCAGGAAGGGGGTCACACCTGGGGCCTAGACATTGCACCTACCAACCTTGCACCACTCTCCCACACATATCCTAGGGGAACATGCAAGTTCTCATGTGATGCTGACGCTCTGGTGGTCTTCCTCCGGCGAAAACGTAGACTGCGGGCCCCGAATCTTCTACCCAGATAACTATCTCCGTATGAGGGTAGCCCGGTGGACCTCTATATTTTTTTGGTTTTTTTAGGACATATGTACATGTAGAGCAAAGGTTGGGACAACTTTGCCACATTCTAGGCCCCGTTTGTGACGTGGGGGGAGTTTCCACGTACAGATCAAACATTTTACTAAGTGTTAACGCATGCCTGGGAAGGGGATCACAACTGGGGCCTACACATGGCACCTACCAACCGTGCATCACTCTCACACACATATCCTAGGGTCACATGCAAGTTTTCATGTGATTCCGATGCTCCGGCGGTCTTCCTCCGGCGAAACCCTAGACCGAGCCCCTCGGATCGTCTACCCCTATAGCTTTCTCCGTTCGAGGATAGCCTGGTGGACCTCTCTACTTTTTTTGGTTTGTTTAGGACATATGTAGATGGAGAGCAAAGGTTGGGCCAACTTTGCCACGTTCTAAGCCCCGGTTGTGACGCGGCGGGAGTTTCCACGTACAGATCAAGGATTTTACTAAGTGTTAACGCATGTCCGGGAAGGGGGTCATACATGGGGCCTAGAAATGGCACCTACCAACCTTGCACCACTCTCACACACATATCCTAGGGGCACATGCAAGTTCTCATGTGATTCTGACGCTCTGGTTGTCTTCCTCTGGCGAAACCGTAGACTGGGGGCCCCGAATCGTCTACCCAGATAACTATCTCCGTATGAGGGTAGCCCGGTGGACCTCTATATTTTTTTTGTTTTTTTAGGACATATGTACATGTAGAGCAAAGGTTGGGCCAACTTTGCCACATTCTAGGCCCCATTTGTGACGTGGGGGGAGTTTCCACGTACAGATCAAACATTTTACTAAGTGTTAACGCATGCCTGGGAAGGGGGTCACAACTGGGGCCTACACATGGCACCTACCAACCTTGCATCACTCTCACACACATATCCTAGGGTCACATGCAAGTTTTCATGTGATTCCGATGCTCCGGCGGTCTTCCTCCGGTGAAACCCAAGACCGAGGGCCCCGGATCGTCTACCCTAATAGCTTTCTCCGTATGAGGGTAGCCTGTTAGACCTATCTACTTGTTTTGGTTTTTTTAGGACATATGTACATGGATAGATAAGGTTGGGCCAACTTTTCCACATTCTAGGCCCCGGTTGTGACGCGGCGGGAGTATCCACGTACAGATCCTGGATTTTACTAAGTGTTAACGCATGTCCGGGAAGGGGGTCACACCTGGGGCCTAAACATGGAACCTACCAACTTTGCACCACTCTCACACGCATATCCTAGGGGCACATGCAAGTTTTCATGTGATTCCGACGCTCCGGTGGTCTTCCTCTGGCGAAACCCTAGACCGAGCCCCCCGGATCGTCTACCCCTGTAGCTTTCTCCGTACAAGGATAGCCCGGTGGACCTCTATACTTTTTTTTGTTTTGTTTAGGACATATGTACATGGAGAGCAAAGGTTGGGCCAACTTTGCCACGTTCTAAGCCCTGGTTGTGACGCGGCGGGAGTTTCCACATACAGATCAAGGATTTTACTAAGTGTTAACGCATGTCCGGGAAGGGGGTCACACATGGGGCCTACACATGGCACCTACCAACCTTGCACCACTCTCACACACATATCCTAGGGGCACATGCAAGTTTTACTGTGATTCCGATGCTCCGGTAGTCTTCCTCCGGCGAAACCTTAGAACGGGGGCCCAGGATCGTCTACCCCATTAGCTATCTCCGTACGAGGGTATCCCGGTAGACCTCTCTACTTGTTTCGGTTTGTTTCGAACATATGTACATGGAGAGAAAAGGTTGGGCCAACTTTGCCACATTCTATGCCCCGGTTGTGATGCGGCGGGAGTTTCCACGTACAGATCAAACATATTACTAAGTGTTAACGCATGTCCGGGAAGAGGTTCACAACTGGGGCCTACACATGGCACCTACCAACCTTGCACCACGCTCACACACATATCCTAGGGTCACATGCAAGTTTTAATGTGATTCCGACGCTCCGGTGGTCTTCCTCCGGCAAAACCCTAGACCGGGGGCCCTGGATCATCTACCCCATTAGCTTTCTCCGTACGAGGGTAGCCCGGTAGACCTATCTACTTGTTTTGGTTTGTTTAGAACATGTGTACATGGACTGCAAAGGTTGGGCCAACTTCGCCACATTCTAGGCCCCGGTTGTGATACGGCGGGAGTTTCCACGTACAGATCAAACATTTTACTAAGTGCTAACGGATGACCGGGAAGGGGTTCACAACTGGGGCCTACACATGGCACCTACCAACCTTGCACCACTCTCACACACATATCCTAGAGTCACATGCAAGTTTTCATGTGATTCCGATGCTTCGCTGGTCTTCCTCCGGCGAAACCCTAGACCGAGGGCCCCAGATCGGCTACCCCTATAGCTTTCTCCGTACGAGGGTAGCCTGTTGGACCTATCTACTTGTTTTGGCTTTTTTAGGACATATTTACATGGATAGCAAAGGTTGGGCCAACTTTTCCAGATTCTAGGCCCCGGTTGTGACGCGGCGGGAGTTTCGACGTACAGATCCAGGATTTTACTAAGTGTTAATGCATGCCCGGGAAGGGGGTCACACCTGGGGCCTACACATGGAACCTACCAACCTTGCACCACTCTCCCACACATATCCTAGGGGCACATGCATGTTTTCATGTGATTCCGATGCTCCGCTGGTCTTCCTTCGACGAAACCCTAGACCGAGCCCCCCGGATCGTCTACCCCTATAGCTTTCTCCGTACAAGGATATCCCGGTGGACCTCTCTACTTCTTTTGGTTTGTTTAGGACGTGTGTACAAGGAGAGCAAAGGTTGGGCCAACTTTGCCACGTTCTAAGCCCCGGTTGTGACGCGGTGGGAGTTTCCACGTATAGATCAAGGATTTTACTAAGTGTTAACGCATGTCCGAGAAGGGAGTCACACATGGGGCCTACACATGGCACCTACCAACCTTGCACCACTCTCACACACATATCCTAGGGGCACATGCAGGTTTTCATGTGATTCCGAGGGTCCGGTGGTCTTCCTCTGGCAAAACCCTAGACCGGGGCCCCCGCGTCGTCTACCCCTATAACTATCTCCGTACAAGGGTAGCCCGGTGGACCACTCTACTTGTTTTGGTTTGTTTAGGACATATGTACATGGAAAGCAAAGGTTGGGCCAACTTTGCCACTTTCTAGGCCCCGGTTGTGATGCGGCGGGAGTTTCCACGTACAGATCAAACATTTTACTAAGTGTTAACGCATGTCTGGGAAGGGGGTCACACCTGGGGCCTACACATAGCACCTACCAACCTTGCACCATTCTCACACACATATCCTAGGGGCACATGCAAGTTTTAATGTGATTCCGACGCTCCGGTGGTCTTCCTCCGGCGAATCCCTAGATCGGGGGCCCTGGATCGTCTATCCCATTAGCTATCTCCGTACGAGGGTAGCCCGGTAGACCTCTCTACTTGTTTCGGTTTGTTTAGAACATATGTACATGGAGAGCAAAGGTTGGGCCAACTTTGCCACATTCTAGGCCCCGGTTGTGATGCGGTGGGAGTTTCCACGTACAGATCAAACATTTTTCTAAGTGTTAACGCATGTCCGGGAAGGCCTTCACAACTGGGGCCTACACATGGCACCTACCAACCTTGCACCACTCTCGCACACATATCCTAGGGTCACATGCAAGTTTTCATGTGATTCCGACGCTCCGGTGGTCTTCCTCCGGCGAAACCCAAGACCGAGCCCCCCGGATCGTCTACCCCTATAGCTTTCTCAGTACAAGGATAGCCCGGTGGACCTCTCTACTTTTTTTGGTTTTTTTAGGACATATGTACATGGAGAGCAAAGGTTGGTCCCACTTTGCCACGTTCTAATCCCTTGTTGTGACGCGGCGGGAGTTTCCACATACAGATCAAGGATTTTACTAAGTGTTAACTCATGTCCGAGAAGGGAGTCACACATGGGGCCTACACATGGCACCTACCAACCTTGCACCACTCTCACACACATATCCTAGGGGCACATGCAGGTTTTCATGTGATTCCGACGGTCCGGTGGTCTTCCTCTGGCAAAACCCTAGACCGGGGCCCCCGCGTCGTCTACCCCTATAACTATCTCCGTACAAGGGTAGCCCGGTGGACCACTCTACTTGTTTTGGTTTGTTTAGGACATATGTACATGGAGAGCAAAGGTTGGGCCAACTTTGCCACTTTCTAGGCCCCGGTTGTGATGCGGCGGGAGTTTCCACGTACAGATCAAACATTTTACTAAGTGTTAACGCATGTCTGGGAAGGGGGTCACACCTGGGGCCTACACATAGCACCTACCAACCTTGCACCATTCTCACACACATATCCTAGGGGCACATGCAAGTTTTAATGTGATTCCGACGCTCCGGTGGTCTTCCTCCGGCGAATCCCTAGATCGGGGGCCCTAGATCGTCTATCCCATTAGCTATCTCCGTACGAGGGTAGCCCGGTAGACCTCTCTACTTGTTTCGGTTTGTTTAGAACATATGTACATGGAGAGCAAAGTTTGGGCCAACTTTGCCACATTCTAGGCCCCGGTTGTGATGCGGTGGGAGTTTCCACGTACAGATCAAACATTTTACTAAGTGTTAACGCATGTCCGGGAAGGCCTTCACAACTGGGGCCTACACATGGCACCTACCAACCTTGCACCACTCTCACACACATATCCTAGGGTCACATGAAGGTTTTCATGTGATTCCGACGCTCCGGTGGTCTTCCTCCGGCGAAACCCAAGACCGAGCCCCCCGGATCGTCTACCCCTATAGCTTTCTCAGTACAAGGATAGCCCGGTGGACCTCTCTACTTTTTTTGGTTTTTTTAGGACATATGTACATGGAGAGCAAAGGTTGGTCCCACTTTGCCACGTTCTAAGCCCTTGTTGTGACGCGGCGGGAGTTTCCACATATAGATCAAGGATTTTACTAAGTGTTAACGCATGTCCGGGGAGGGGGTCACACATGGGGCCTAGAAATGGCACCTACCAACCTTGCACCACTCTCACACACATATCCTAGGGGCACATGCAAGTTTTCATGTCATTCCGACTGTCCGGCGGTCTTCCTCTGGCAAAACCCTAGACCGGGGCCCCCGCGTCGTCTACCCCTATAACTATCTCCGTACAAAGATAGCCCGGTGGACCACACTACTTGTTTTGGTTTGTTTAGGACATATGTGCATGGAGAGCAAAGGTTGGGCCAACTTTTCCACTTTCTAGGCCCCGGTTGTGATGCAGCGGGAGTTTCCACGTACAGATCCAACATTTTACTAAGTGTTAACGCATGTCTGGGAAGGGGGTCACACCTGGGGCCTACACATAACACCTACCAACCTTGCACCACTCTCACACACATAGCCTAGGGGCACATGCAAGTTTTAATGTGATTCCGACGCTCCGGTGGGGTTCCTCCGGCGAAACCCTAGATCCGGGGCCCTGGATCGTCTACCCCATTAGCTTTCTCCGTACGAGGGTAGCCCGGTAGACCTCTCTACTTGTTTCGGTTTTTTTAGAACATATGTACATGGAGAGCAAAGGTTGGGCCAACTTTGCCACATTCTAGGCCCGGTTGTGATCCGATGGGAGTTTCCACGTACAGATCAAACATATTACTAAGTATTAACGCATGTCCGGGAAGGGGTTCACAACTAGGGCCTACACATGGCACCTATCAACCTTGCACCACTCTAACACACATATCCTAGGGTCAGATGCAAGTTTTCATGTGATTCCGATGCTCCGGCGGTCTTCCTCCGATGAAACCCAAGACCGAGGGCCCCGGATCGTCTACCCCTATATCTTTCTCCGTACGAGGGTAGCCTGTTTGCCCTATCTACTTGTTTTGTTTTTATAGGACATATGTACATGGATAGCAAAGGCTGGGCCAACATTTATACATTCTAGGCCCCGGTTGTGACGCGGCAGAAGTTTCCACGTACAGATCCAGGATTTTACTAAGTGTTAACGCATTCCCGGGAAGGGGGTCACACCTGGGGCCTACACATGGAACCTACCAACTTTGCACCACTCTCACACGCATATCCTACGGGCACATGCAAGTTTTCATGTGATTCCGACACTCCGGTGGTCTTCCTCCGGCGAAACCCTAGACCGAGCCCCCAGATCGTCTACCCCTATAGCTTTCTCCGTAAAAGAATAGCCCGGTGGACCTTTCTGCTTTTTTTTGGTTTTTTTCGGACATATGTACATGGAGAGCAAAGGTTGGGCCAACCTTTCCACGTTCTAAGCCCCGGTTGTGACGTGGCTTGAGTTTCCACGTACAGATCAAGGGATTTTACTAAGTGTTAACACATGTCTGGGAAGGGGGTCACACATGGGGCCTACACATGGAACCTACCAACCTTGCACCACTCTCACAGACATGTCCTAGGGGCACATGCAAGTTTTCATGTGATTCCGACGGTCCGGTGGTCTTCGTCTAGCAAAACCCTAGACTGGGCCCCCGCGTCATCTACCCCTATAAGTATCTCCGTACAAGGGTAGCCCGGTGGACCACTCTACTTGTTTTGGTTTGTTTAGGACATATGTACATGTAGAGCAAAGGTTGGGCCAACTTTGCCACTTTCTAGGCCCCGGTTGTGATGCGGCGGCAGTTTCCACGTACAGATCCAACATTTTACTAAGTGTTAACGCATGTCTGGGAAGGGGGTCACACATCGGGCCTACACATAGCACCTACCAACCTTGCACCACTCTCACACACTTATCCTAGGGGCACATGCAAGTTTTACTATGATTCCGACGCTCCGGTGGTATTCCTCCGGCGAAACCCTAGAACGGGGGCCCAGGATCGTCTACCCCATTAGCTATCTCCGTACGAGGGTATCCCGGTAGACCTCTCTACTTGTTTCGGTTTGTTTAGAACATATGTACATGGAGAGCAAAAGTTGGGCCAACTTTGCCACATTCTATGCCCCGGTTGTGATGCGGCGGGAGTTTCCACGTACAAATCAAACATATTACTAAGTGTTAACGCATGTCCGGGAAGGCCTTCACAACTGGGGCCTACACATTGCACCTACCAACCTTGCACCACTCTCACACACATATCCTAGGGTCACATGCAAGTTTTCATGTGATTCCGACGCTCCGGTGGTCTTCCTCCGGCGAAAGCCAAGACCGAGCCCCCCGGATCGTCTACCCCTATAGCTTTCTCCGTACAAGGATAGCCCGGTGGACCTCTCTACTTTTTTTTGGTTTGTTTAGGAAATATGTACATGGAGAGCAAAGGTTGGTCCAACTGTGCCACGTTCTAAGCCCTGGTTGTGACGCGGCGGGAGTTTCCACATACAGATCAAGGATTTTACTAAGTGTTAATGCATGTCCGGGAAGGGATTCACAACTGGGGCCTACACATGGTTCCTACCAACCTTGCACCACGCTCACACACATATCCTAGGGTCACATGCAAGTTTTAATGTGATTCCGACGCTCCGGTGGTCTTCCTCCGGCGAAACCCTAGACCGGGGGCCCTGGATCATCTACCCCATTAGCTTTCTCCGTACGAGGGTAGCCCGGTAGACCTCTCTACTTGTTTCGGTTTGCTTAGAACATATGTACATGGAGTGCAAAGGTTGGGCCAACTTTGCCACATTCTAAGCCCCGGTTGTGATACGGCGGGGAGTTTCCACGTATAGATCAAACATTTTACTAAGTGCTAACGGATGACCGGGAAGGGGTTCACAACTAGGGCCTACACATGGCACCTAAAAACCTTGCACCACTCTCACACACATATCCTAGGGTCACATGCAAGTTTTCATGTGATTCTGATGCTTCACTGGTCTTCATCCGGCGAAACCCTAGACCGAGCGCCCCGGATTGTCTACCCCTATAGCTTTCTCCGTACGAGGGTAGCCTGTTGGACCTATCTACTTGTTTTGGTTTTTTTAGGACATATGTACATGGATAGCAAAGGTTGGGCCAACTTTTCCACATTCTAGGCCCCGGTTGTGACGCGGCGGGAGTTTCCACGTACAGATCTAGGATTTTACTAAGTGTTAATGCATGCCCGGGAAGGGGTTCACACCTGGGGCTTACACATGGAACCTACCAACCTTGCACCACTCTCACACACATATCCTAGGGGCACATGCAAGTTTTCATGTGATTCCGACGCTCCGGTGGTCTTCCTCCGGCGAAACCCTAGATCGAGGGCCCCGGATCATCTACCCCTGTAACTATCTCCGTACGAGGGTAGCCCGGTGGACCTCTCTACTTGTTTTGGTTTTTTTGGACATATCTGCATGGAGAGCAAAGGTTGGGCCAACTTTTCCACATTCTAGGACCCCAGTTGTGACGCGGCGTGAGTTTCCACGTACAGATCCAGGATTTTACTAAGTGTTAACGCATTCCCGGGAAGGGGGTCACACCTGGGGCCTACACATGGAACCTACCAACTTTGCACCACTCTCACACGCATATCCTACGGGCACATGCAAGTTTTCATGTGATTCCGATGCTCCGGTGGTCTTCCTCCGACGAAACCCTAGACCGAGCCCCCCGGATCGTCTACCCCTATAGCTTTCTCCGTACAAGAATAGCCCGGTGGACCTCTCTACTCTTTTTGGTTTGTTTAGGACGTGTGTACAAGGAGATCAAAGGTTGGGCCCACTTTGCCACGTTCTAAGCCCCGGTTGTGACGCGGTGGGAGTTTCCACGTATAGATCAAGGATTTTACTAAGTGTTAACGCATGTCCGAGAAGGGAGTCACACATGGGGCCTACACATGGCACCTACCAACCTTGCACCACTCTCACACACATATCCTAGGGGCACATGCAGGTTTTCATGTTGTTCCGACGGTCCGGTGGTCTTCCTCTGGCAAAACCCTAGACCGGGTCCCCGCGTCGTCTACCCCAATAACTATCTCCGTACAAGGGTAGCCCGGTGGACCACTCTACTTGTTTTGGTTTGTTTAGGACATATGTACATGGAGAGCAAAGGTTGGGCCAACTTTGCCACTTTCTAGGCCCCGGTTGTGATGCGGCGGGAGTTTCCACGTACAGATCAAACATTTTACTAAGTGTTAACGCATGTCTGGGAAGGGGGTCACACCTGGGGCCTACACATAGCACCTACCAACCTTGCACCATTCTCACACACATATCCTAGGGGCACATGCATGTTTTAATGTGATTCCGACGCTCCGGTGGTCTTCCTCCGGCGAAACCCTATATCGGGTCCCCTGGATCGTCTATCCAATTAGCTATCTCCGTACGAGGGTAGCCCGGTAGACCTCTCTACTTGTTTCGGTTTGTTTAGAACATATGTACATGGAGAGCAAAGGTTGGGCCAACTTTGCCACATTCTAGGCCCCGGTTGTGATACGGTGGGAGTTTCCATGTATAGATCAAACATTTTACTAAGTGTTAACGCATGTCCGGGAAGGCCTTCACAACTGGGGCCTACACATGGCACCTACCAACCTTGCACCACTCTCACACACATATCCTATGGTCACATGCAAGTTTTCATGTGATTCCGATGCTTCGGTGGTCTTCCTCCGGCGAAACCCTAGACCGAGGGCCCCAGATCGTCTACCCCTATAGATTTCTCCGTACGAGGGTAGCCTGTTGGACCTATCTACTTGTTTTGGTTTTTTAGGACATATGTACATGGAGAGCAAACGTTGGGCCAACTTTTCCACATTCTAGGCCTCGGTTGTGATGCGGCGGGAGTTTCCATGTACAGATCTAGGATTCTACTAAGTGTTAACGCATGTACGGGAAGGGGGTCACACCTAGGGAGTACACATGGCACCTACCAACCTTGCACCACTCTCACACAACATATCCTAGGGGAACATGCAAGTTTCATGTTATTCCGACGCTCTGGTGGTCTTCCTCCGGCGAAACCGTAGATCGGGGGCCCCGAATCGTCCTACCCTTATAACTATCTCCGTATGAGGGTAGCCCGGTGGACCTCTCTATTTTTTTAGTTTTTTAGGACATATGTACATGGAGAGAAAAGGTTGGGAAACTTTGCCACATTCTAGGCCCGGTTGTTGACGCAGGGGGAGTTTCCACGTACAGATCCGGGATTTTACAAAGTGTTAATGCATGTCCGGGAATGGGGTCACACCTGGCGCCTAGACATGGCACCTACCAATCTTGCACCACTCTCACACGCATATCCTAGGGGCACATGCATGTTTTCATGTGATTCCGACGCTCCGGCGGTCTTCCTCTGTTGAAACCCTAGACCGAGGGCCCCGAATCGTCTACCCTATAGATTTCTCTGTACGAGGGTAGCCTGTTGGACCTATCTACTTGTTTTTGTTTTTAGGACATATGTACATGGAGAGCAAAGGTTGGGCCAACTTTTTCCACATTCTAGGCTCCGGTTGTGACGCAGCGGAGTTTCCACGTACAGATCCAAGATTTTACTAAGTGTTAACGCATGTCCGGGAAGGGGGTCACACATGGGGTCTACACAGGCCACCTACCAAACTTGCAACCACTCTCACACACATACCCTTGGGGCACATGCAAGTTTTCATGTGATTCCAACGCTCCGGTGGTCTTCCACCAGCGAAACCTTAGACCGAGGGCCCAGGATCGTCTACCCCTATAGCTTTCTCCGTACGAGG